>BGPR01002897.1:37444-78041 GCA_013235015.1 Araneus ventricosus
ATTTGATATTAATGAAATTTGAATTCAGCTCATATATACTCAACTCTTAATTTCAGCTCTAGTTTCTTTTATTTCTAATTAGTAATTTATTTACTATGTTCTATGAGAATTTATTTGCTTTGCACTATACATAGTGAGAAGCAAATAAATTCTCTTCTTTATTATGCATCATACAAAAGCCAATGTTCAATAGCTGCAATAAGCAATAAGATAACAGATTTTGTTTTATTTTCTGTCTTTTAGAAAATATGTGCAATTTGTAATTTATTTGATGACACATTTATTTTGTTGTGTACAGTATTTTTCGTGAATATAGTTCATTAAAGTATTTTTTAAGAATACGAACTTTTATTAAACCTATTTAATAAATCATAAAATATGCTAAATTTGTGTATAAAAATATTAGCAGGAATGTAGTTTTTTCCGGGTAGGGGTTTTATAGAAGAGATGAAAAATTAATGAAAATGTGTCCGTAGGGGGGGGGGCGCAGCTTTGCCAGTTCCACCAAGGGCGCAGGATCACCTCGGTACGGCCCTGGGGTGTCTGGAGTAAAGGTGTCCAAAAGTAATGGCTTATGCTGAGAGAATCAAACATGGTCAGAAATAAATTTCAGTTGCAATCAAGGAGGACAATTCATCAAATTTCTTTGCAGGTTAATAAAGTTGAATCAAGTTCCATAAGCAGCTTTGCAGATATTCAAATTGCAGTTGATCTCTCAGTAACATTTGGGGAGATACTGGATTAAAAGAGAAAGCTTCACAGCCTGCCCTCTTTCTTATTAGATCACAAAACACAATGCTGTTGGTTTTTTTCCCCCTTGGATTTTTATTAAAATGGCTCTGTGCCAGCCAAAAGTTCGAAATTGGATGATATGAAATAGAAGTGGCAAGTTTATGGTACTAAACCGCAAAAGATCCATATCATTTAGCCACCGGTAGAACCACTAATGATATTTAAATAAGTCTACAATAACCCACTAATAAACCTGAAAAGTTACTCTCTTTAATCTGACTGAAATTTAATTGTGCGATTCTCTCAGAATATTACTTTTCACCTTCAGCCTGGACAGCCTGTGGATGTTGAAAGGATTCGAATGATACTGTGTACCATAAGATAGATTTCTTACACCTTCCTTTCTTTAAGATAAATCCTTTTTAATAAGGTCTAAATTTTTATTATTTTTCTTTCGTAAAAGATTTTTTGGTGGGTTTTTTTATTTTTTTCTTTGCTAAAGTACCTTGCAGAATTTCTTTATACCTGTTTAATCGATTATTTTTAAATAAAATTTTGTACAGAAGAAAAGGATATTTTGCTAAAATATCTGAAATGTATAAAAACAGTTTTAAAAAAAATTGAAATTACATAATATTCTCTTTCAGAGCTTTTACAATCTTTAAAAAATAATAAAGTCTAATTTTAAAACCACAAAGTTGTTCTATATTTGAAAAGGAAATTTTCATTGTAACTCAAGAATGAAATCTTTATTTCACAATATAGATTTTACTGTTTCTACTTCCTTCCCATAAAGCTTATATACTGAAAATCAAATAAATAATGTTTAAGCCAATTTGCCCAAAAAAGTTTGGTATATCAGATGAAAGAAACAGTTGGAATCCTAAAATTCTAATCAAATAATTTTGGTTTTCAGTAGATACAGGTGTACCAAAAGATTATCCTTAAAAGCAATGACTTAAATTTGTTTGTTAGTAGGTTATTTTTTCCATGGCATGTTCTTTAGGGTAAATCCATTTCATCTACAAACATATGTTGACTACAAATAAAGATATCTTAACATTTCCAAGCTTGTAGTGTCTGTTAAATGAACAAAATGGGAACCTACTTTTGTTTCAAACTGATTTGACATTTTACTTTAATAATATACTAAAACATAAATTAAAGCCTTGCATTAATTCCTCTATCCAGATAAGTAGTTATTCAGTTCAAACGTTTAGATAATCACTGCTTCATCAAAGATTTCACTTTATGCTGCATTTTTAAAACTATCAGACAGATGTACACTGGATGGTAATCAATCTTATAATCCAAGTAACGAAATGTAACAAATTCAACCTACTAAATGTACCAAAATTCAAATAGCCTGAAATTTGCTTCAGCCAAGTTCAGGCTATGAAGTTTCTTTTTAATTGCTCAATTAATATAATTCAAACAGGACAATAAGTGACATATTGTTAAATTTATTAAAATATGAAACAAATGAACTTTTTCAATTCAAAATTCCAACATTTTATGTGACTAATCCTTACGTGAACTAAAGATTGAAGAGTATTAGGCCTTCACAGTTCGTCTTATTAATGTTGATGAAATAACAAGTAGATCTTAAGTTAGTAGCCTTGGCTGATATTCTGACATCTGAATTATAACTACAGGCTTCAAACCGTTTTGTAGCAAAATACTCTCTCTATAAATAAGTTTTAAAGAAACCATATAAAATCTGTTAGAATCCATTACTGAAATATTGATAATGCAATGCTCTAGTCTCGGTGTTAATATTACCTGTAAGGTTGAGTTGTGGAAAGTTCAATTAGAAAGTTTGTATCCTTTTTGATTGTCGACCAAATTATAAAAATTATAAATGTGGCTTTAGGAAAAAGATTCAAACAATCGATGTTATACCAGTCAGAAGAAAAAAATTTGGCTCATATATTTAAGCATAATACTGTGTTAAACTCCAAATGATTTCACATTTATTTATAAAGTACTTCAATAATCATACAGAATTGAGATCTAATGAAGTGAAAATTAATTGGTCTTGATTTCACTGCTTTCAACTAATTACTTTGCTTTAAATAGGATACTGTGTATAGTTTTAAAAAAATTAATAAACTCTTAAAAATTTAACTTTTTTTAGGACTTAACTTTTCTTATGATCATGATAAAAAACATTAACTAATTTTAATGGAATTCATATATCATCTCATTTTAATGGAAATTGACTGTTCCGACTTTTTTTACATGATACCTTTAGATAAATGTTTTCATATTTTGAAACCCTTATTATCAGAATATGAACAGTAAGCTATAATTTTTTCAAATCGTGCTTCTATATTTATTTGATGAATTGCAAATTGTATTACTATTGAATTCAACACGACTTTTACAAGTAAAAGTCGAAAAAAAAATCTTGTGTCAACTGAAATGTCCAATCAAAGATAATAATTTTTTTAAGTACTCTATACTTTTTCAAAAATGTTTTTTTAAATGCATTAAATAATTCATTTAAATAAATGATAGCTTAAATTCTGTAAACCGAGTACAATCCAGAAATCCACAAGAAAATACAAAGCCAAGAGACTATTTTAACTCAATAAAATTAAAAGTCTAATACAAAAAGAGTCCTATACCTTGCGGAAGTAATAATATGATTACATAAAAAGGGGAAAAAAATATCATTTCAAGAAAATAATTTTTATTACAAATAAAAATGTTTTATTATACGTTATATACATACAAAAGCATCTTGAAATACAACAGTTTAGGATATTTGGTGACTTATAAATAACATTCATTGTATTATAACTTCTCTGCAGGAATTATCAATACATTCTAAATTTTAAAATCTGCATTTCAAGCATTAAAGAATACAATTGTAAATCATCACAAATACAACAAAATGAATGCATTGTACTGCACTATTTGTTCGACAGAAACTTCACTTTAGCAGCTAAATCACCCTTTTATTATACATTTTCTAAAAGATTTTTCACGCAGATATTAGCAAAAAAGAATTCTCAAAAAGAATGAGAATTCATTTTAACATCAATATACCATTTCATTTTTTAATGAATAATATCCATTGTCTGTAAATATTATGAGAATATGATTAAAAACCATATTTTACAGATTAAAGTTATGATTTATGAATTATACACATTTTTGGGACCTATAAATAACAATCACACAACACGATACTCATAGAAGTTCATAACATGAAGGCAAATGTTGTAGCCAATAGCTAGAAATATAATGTACATCAGAAAAAGCACTAGGAGAGGATAAAGTAGCACTTGAGTGTTTTCTAAAATGGGTAATGCTGCAAGATAAAAATAAATTATTAGTTTAAATTCATCAATTCATTTCAAAATACATTTGAGATAAACATAACTTACCACTATAACCAAGAAAAGTAATGTACAAGTAATAGCCCAAAGCTATTAGCCAAAAACTATTGCCAACAAATCTTGAAATGAACCAGTCTTGACTGATCAATACTAAAAATGGAAATGCATGAAATGTAAACACATCATTTTAAAATTAAATCAATAGCATGAAAATTCAATATCTGAACTAATGATTGACAACTAAACATTTCCATAAAAGCTCATACTAAAACTGAAATGCAGTAGATTTTTTTTCAATTTATGGCAACTAAAATAATGATGAGAATCAATAATATATTTAATTTAATCCTTATATAAAATAATATTCTATAAAATTAGACAATTACAAGAAGTGTGATAATATTTCATTACAAGATGAACAAAAGTATGGAATTTTCTAGTCAAAGAAATTCATTCATTTTAAAGTATTATGCACTAAAATGTTTTTTTAGAAGTCAACAAACAAGCAATAAAATTCATAGAAAATGTTTACTATTCCACAAAATGGCAAGATCTTGTGGGTGAGTTATAATACGGATGAATCTGTTTCATTGATTTTTAGAACATGAAAATTTATCTTTAACACTTACTGTGATAAAAAAATAACTGGAATATATGCAAGATAATCAACAGAGGGAAAAATGCATTAAGGTGAACATCAAAAGCATATCCCCATTCAACATCTTGATCTTTACAAGAAGGTCTTCTTAAATACCTATTAGTAATGAACCTACAAAAGAATAATTTTATAAAAGAAAAAGTTAATAAGATTAGTCATGAAAATGAATGATATGATTAATTAGTTAATTATGTACTGTATATAATTATTTAAAAAACTATCATTCAGATAAAGTAATAACACTTTAAAAATTATTTCACAAAATTATAATTAAGTATTACTAAATATTCTCTAGGGTTTTACTCAAAAGTTATCGCTAAATCATTTTTATAATGATGTAGAAATTCATTAGAAATGTTATAAGTCTTATGTGACATTTCTGCAAAAAAAAGAAAATTATTGATCAATAGCTCTTACTATGCATATGAGGTGATGTATAAAAAGAATAACAGTATTTATAGAAATTCAGAATACTGTTTTCTCTTCCTATACTATTTTCCAGTTAGGCAACAATACAGTACAGATAATATGGATTATTTGAAGTTTAACCTTATTCATATAATTCATTTACTCAGATTTTATATTCTCCAATGACCATGATATATGAAAAGCCCAATTTTTTTTTTTTTAATTTTTAGCAAAATTCTTACTAATTACTTCATAAATAATCAGAGAGAAAAGCTGTATAAACTAAACAGAAAATTTAATTTAAGAATATACTTACCATAAGCAAGTACAAATCAAAACACCAACTGCAATGCAATCAATAAAAATGACCCATAGCAAAAATTTTAAGAAGCTTAGGAATTGCAATTTCAACACAACAGCAAAGCCTATAGATGACACTGAAAAATAAAATAAAAATTTGGCCTATTCCCAATTTACAAAAATTGAATTTCAAAATACTAAAAACCAGTAAATCCTGATTACATAAAAGAAAACATTGATAAAACTGAAATATAAACATGTATGCCAAAAAAACATTTATAAAACTGAAATATAAACATTTCAATCAATATTAAAGAAATCTGGACAGCTTTATCATACTGCATCACTAGCATAATTTTGTTTTTGGTTTACTTTTAGTACATTCCTCATATAGGAACTCTACCTATTGCAATGGTTCTCGCGACACGACTTTTCGAAAATTTCTGCAGATCTTCATCGATCATGACCCTTTTCTAGAACGAACCCAAAACCACCCTTCGTTAAAAGCCGAGAGGAAAAGCATATATATATATATATATAGGTATGTTACATATATATATGCATAACTATTTCATATCTGTGTGAACACGATAACTCGAAAGTAATTTGATGCAAATTTAACCAGCTTGACATGCTAGTTGAGAAGTGAAAATCTCTTATCGAAGTTCGTGAGATGGCCATCCACTCAAAGGGGTGGAAATGGTGGGGGTAGTGAAATTTCATTTTCCCATACTTTACAAATGAAGATAGAAGAACCAAATCAGGCGAATTATTGCCTTATCATAACGGTCAATATTTGAATTTAAACTTGTTCGATACAGCAATTCCTTAGAAGTTATGAGGTGAAAAGTGATTTTCCCACCCCTTCCCTCCTTCCCTAACTTAAAGCACGCTAACAACCTATGCATGTTACCCCTGTTGGAAAGCTCAATATTTGGTGGTTTCTTCCAATCTCTTTCATTCTTGTATCTCCAATACTATGAGAATAGAGGGCAAAATGTTCTTCTTATTATTATTAGTAGAGAAGTGGGTATTAACGCTAATAGTCTGCGGTTATTTTAAACATAACTAGAGTAATTTTGATTTAGACTTTAACTGGTTAATGGATATGTTGTAAGGACGGCAAAATTCCGCCGAGTTCACAGATGGGCTAACCAGCCATAAAGGGGGGGTGGGAAATGGTGGGGGCCCTGAAAAATTTGCGCATTCTCATAATTCGCTTACGATTCAAAGATAGAAAGAAAATTAGGGCGCAATTATTGCCTTATCAATAACAAACAACTTTGAAATTAAAACTTTTTTGATAGCCACAATTTCTAGAAGTTATGGGATTAAAGCCACAATCCCCTCCCAACTTATCATTTCCAAGAAGCTCTGTTACGGTTCAAAGATAGAAAAAAAATTTCAATTACTAATATCACATGATAACTAACAACTTTACTAAAAGTTTTTGTCTTGAATGCTATGTTGCGAGCTGAAAATATATTCGTCTCCCCCAATTTATCATTTCCCCATAGTCATAAGATTGAAGATAAAAAAGCACCAATTAGGGGAATTATCACCTTATCATAACAAACTACTTTTATATTGAAAGTTTTTTGACAGCAAGAATTACATAGAAGTTATGAGTTCCTATCAACTGCATTCAATTTCTCACTTTTTTATACGGTATACTATATATAATTAATTTATGACTAATTACTTTATAGTTAATATCTTTGTTAAATTATTAATTATAACTGTTAATTGATATACCTGGCTTTGGTCCTGATTAAAATGTTTTCTATGTTTATTTTCAATGTAAAAAATTACTATTGTATAAATATTATAATACGAAATCTTTTTCTGATTCAAAAAACGCTTTCAATTAAAATGAGGAATATCAATTGAACCAGACGATTTTAAAAGCATCCGTTTTCTCTCATAGGTTATTATTTGTTGCGTATAGGTACTTCAAATTTTGTTAACAATTACTAAAGTCAATGAAAGGTTTTAATGAATATTTTGAAACAATTAAATTAACGTTTAATTATTCATTAATTTAAAGCGGAAAATAAATCATAGTTGACCCTGATATAAATTGTTAAATCAATTACTTTTAAAATTTTCTTTAGTATTTCTCCCTTTTCTTTCTGGAAATGTTCTTCTATTATTTTGACCAACAAGAATATTGGCCATTTAATCTGTTTAAAAATTAATTTTGAAAAAAATATTGTCGAGAGAAAACAAATCATGGAAAATGAAAAGACATTATGAAAAACGCCTGTTTAATTTTAATTAAGTGAAATTTTAAGCATCTTTAGGCTTTGAAAAAAGTTTTGAAGGTGATCTTCTTTCTTAAATAAAAAGTTTTGAAAGTTTTGACGAAATTCAGTCCAGTGGTTTAGGAGAAGATGAACATATTGCTTATAGCCACAGTAGACTTTTATTTAAATTACAAATATAATTATTAGATAATTATAAGATAAAGATTATCAAAGAAGGTATGGTCGCATGCAGTGTTTTTAGTGCAGTTCCTTTAACAATTAATTTTTAACTTTATGCAATAGTTAATTTTAATTTAATCAAATAATTTTAATAGTTAATTTGATAATAGGTTTTGAGCAGAATATCTTTAATTTGACATTTAACCAAACATTTAGCGGAACGCCACCATTTGTTTAATAAAACTTACTATAAAGTAGCCAAAAAAACTATAGAGTTATTTAAAGAGTTTCCTTTTATCCTCTTTTACTATTGAAAAATACTCCCTTAACTTTAAAATTGTTTGGGATTTTTCTGCCTGAGTATTTGTTTTGAACCGTCGAGATGGAGATTAAAATTTACTGTTCAAATTGGCTGCATTCATATCCTCTATGCTTTAAAAAACACGTGGTTAAATTCTGCCACACAATGTTTAATAGTTTTATTCTCTTATATGTTAAGAATTTAAGACTATTATCTCTGTAACCAGGGAGTTCTCTAAATTCAGCCCATTCTAGTAGTATTTATGTTTCCATGTCATGATTTACCATATGACAAAGTAATGCTCAATAATTATATTGTAACCTAGATTTAAATAAAATAATTTTTTTAAATCTAGAGTCCTTCTTCATTCGTACAAGAGTCGAATAATTTCTTTGCTACTGTTTCAGATAGGTTATTTAATGTTGACTAGGATATTTGGTAATCGCTGAGATGTTTATTTCTTTTATGATTCCTACCTATTGAATGATTATGTGTTGAGATATAAAAATTGACCAATGTACTGACCGATAAATCTATCATAACTTTTGAATGAAAATGGAAATGATAAAACCTTGATAGCAAAAATCAAAATGGCATGAAAAGAGAAATCACAGCTGCAATATTGCAATGTGTGGAACATTAATAAAGCTCATTGGCTGCGTCTTGAAGGATCAATATAAATATTTCATGACTTTTATAACATTAACGAATTGAATCTACCTTGGCATCCTTCAAGCTTGCCTAAAAGGGATTTTTTTTCAACAGTTTCAATATAGGAACCCATTGGCTATATTTTGTTTTAGCTTAATTTCGACACGATAGTCTTGTTTAGGGCTAATAAAAAAAGTCGCCAATACAAGATTATCGCCAGTGATGCCGTATATCAAAGCTGTTCCAAATCTAGCTGTATAGAAATATCCGATATAAGTTTGAAGTGTTAAAAATTATATTTTATGTTACTCGGAGATATAGTGTTTCTTACTTCTTTGAAGAAGGTACAACACCCATGGTAGTGTTGTTAAGGGGTTTAGTGGTATTATAGATTTTTAACTGAATATTCAGAATTTTTAATAAAATAAGAAAAGAGGTTCAAGAGTAAAGAAAATGACAACCAAAATTATATGTCGTTTCAAATGCTTTATAATCCATAAAATGAGTATAAATTCAATTTTGTACTACATATTTAATTTTTATTTTATTCATTATTCATACTAATTTTTGTTGATTTGCAAATAAAATAAATTCGAAGTGTTCTGCCCTCAACTTTCTCATATACTTTCCACTAAGAATGTCACTTATATGACATAAAACTTTAGAAAAAAAAATAATTTTAAAAATGTCTTGACTTCTTATTTTGATATTGAATTTGAGGAAATAAATAATTTTTTTAAATGAAAGTTCAGTAAATTCTCTTTTGAATATTGCTTTACTGCTATACTATGAACACACATAAGATATGGCATTCAGGAAGTGAGTTAAAAGTTACACTCATGACTAACTCAGATGATATTTCAATAATGATTCAATCAACATTAAAATCTAAATGCAAAAACATAATCATACAGCATAAAATGATCATATGAACAAAATGAATCTGGCATAGGCAAAGGAAATATTATTAAGTTTGAGGAGTACTTAGTGAACGGAAGAAAGAAATCTACGATAAAATATTTAAAGGTAGCCAAAGTAAAGATACATTTTGATGTGTTTATTACACAATTGTATGTAAAACTGCAGCTTTTTAGATCTAAAGAAATGCACCAAGCACTGGTAATCAATTGATGTACATTTTGCAGTGCTAAATAAAATAAATTTGGGAATGTGGAGCAATTCAATAAGAAACTGCATAAACTGTGGATCATGGTTTTCCCAATGTCTGTTTAAAAAAATATCCTAGGCATCCAGAAAAAAGAAATCCAAAGGAAAAAGGTAGAAAAATTAAATCAACTTTAAAATTAAAAGATAATTAAAACCTGAATTCTAAATCTATTGGTTAAAATATGCTTTTAAGCATTAACTTTTAAAGGGTCTACATCAAAACGTACACAGGGTTTTATTCTAGCATCATTCAGTAATACAGTAAAACACTCAATTACAAAAAAAATAGTTAAAAAATCAAATCCGATTTAATTATTATTATCAACAAAGTTATAAATTACATTCAAAACTCAAGCATTTAAAACATCTTTTTCACAAATTTATAAGCTTGAACATATTGTTAACTAATTTGTTTATGTTTTCAGAATTAAAATCCCCCATCATTTTAATTATAAAATGCATTTAAACAATTAATTCAAACATGAAACTGTCTAATATTTTCAAAAATCAATTTAATTATAAAAACAAAATGTTCTTACCAATTAACCAAAAACCAAGTAAAACTAAAAATGCCGGATCATCTCTAGCAAACTGATTTTTTGTCTCTAGAAAAAGAAAAAAAAAATCATTCTAAAAATGAATGCAGTTCAGAGGCAGAAAAATTTTCATCACATAAATCTGAGATTAGTTTTCCTTTATTAAAGGTAAAATATGCTTTTCTTTCCATTTTAATTATTGTTTAATTTCAGTACAAGGCCATTCAATGTAACAAGCAAATTATGAACGAATTGAAAAGGTTTTGGTATGTTTATTTGGCATAGAATTATGAAAAGGGCAACTTACGTTTTCTATATTGGAAGTTTCTATACCTAAAAATAAAAAAAAAAAACAAGATTTTTAAAAGTTATATTTTCACAAACATAAAATTAATTAAGTTTTTTAAAAGGCTCATATTTTTAAATATAGTTATGAAAACTCAGTGAGATAATATCATTTACATATATCAAAGAGCTTATTGTAAGTATGCAAGAGCTTAAGTATGTATGTATGTTTGTTTTTTTTCTTCTCTATGCATGCCAAGATCGTTTGACTTACCGGCACCCAATTTAACATGGTATGGATTAGCACAAGTAGGAGCTAACACCATAAAAATTACTTTAAAATTTGAATTAGATTTTTATTTATTTACTGTTAGGTAGTAAACTCGAATGTTTTTTGCCTATTGTTGTGAATTTTCAGTATATATTCTCATCGGAAAAATATCCTTCTTCGGCAAATTTTCAAAGCAATATTTTCTTTGGTAAATATCATTCTTCCTCACACAATGTTTTCTCCATTATTATTCACATTATGTGCAAGACAAAATATTATGTTTCTGTGTTGTAATTTATTCTATGTTTGAATTAAGTTCTTGCATTTTCTTGTCTTTTGGCATTTTATTTTGCAATGTATATTTTTGGCGATATTTTGAAAGTTCTATTAGTTATTGCATGATACATTGATTAAAAGCTTTAAAAACATGTTTATTTTTCCAAAGTTCTCGTATTTTCATTCAAACCATACTATTATATTATTTATGCTTCAATTAGGTCTCAGCCAATATTCCGATTTAATTCCACTTTTAAGAAGTCAGCCAGCAACCAACAACAACCAATCTTGCTGCCTTGAGTACCACAAGGCAAATATTTTTAGAACCTTTCCATATATTAAAATTATATAACCTAATTAGCTTCTAGGCAGACACCATCATGATTTTCAAATTGAGAATGTGTTGATTCATTAAATTAGGAAATACTGCATCCCTTCTAGATTTCCTCAGAAATTGCACATGGGAATTTGCACCTTTTCCAGTGCTCTTGGTACAAGATATATCTTCTGCTGTCCTTTTAAAATGGTCAACATTGGGTCTTGTAAGTAATTTCAATGGTTACAATAGAAAGATGAAAAATTCCTTGTTAAAGAAATAGGAAAATTGTAATGAAATCAATACAATTCAAAATTCTGTACTCCTCTTGCACTCAGAAACCATTATTTAACCATTTATTTATGAAATACATATATATTTTCAAAATTTATTAATGAAGTGCTTATATTAATTATCTGCATAAAACACAGATCACTACTGCAGCAATTTTTAAAAATAAGTACAAAATTTAAGCATTTAAAAAATTTTATCATGCAAACTAGTGAAAATTAATCTTGTGAATATGAAGTTTCATTCAATAAAATTTAGGCATTTCCAAAACATTTTGTTAATTATTAAACTAAATTTATTAAATAACTATACAAAAACTAAATCATTAATTTAACCAAGCTTTTAAACATTAAAATAACACAGAAAATTATAATGTAAAACAGTAATTATAAATTATTTTCAGTATATTATCATGTCCATAAATGCAGAATGAATGAATCTACCAAAGCAGTGTTTTTAGCTCAATGCAGTAAAGTTATGAATGATAGTTCTTAGGTAGAAATGCACCATGTAACACATTAAATTTTTTACAAGTTTTTTTTTTTTTTATTTGAAAGTGTTATACGGTTAAAATACACCAAAGTAATAACTTACACTTTTTGGGGTGCAACAAATAAATTAAACATCTGCCATAGAGCAAACTCAAAATCCATGTGTTTGAAATAAAACAGCCTACGTAAAAATTTTGATCTTTTTGCTACAGCAGTGTTTGTCCCACGGTAGGTTGGAACAGGAGAAGGTAGAGGAGAGCTGCTACCACTTGCATTGAAGGAAAATGATCTCTCAGAGTAATTAGACATTCTAAACTACAAAAAAAGAACATTATAAACATAAGTTAATTTATTTTATATATAAGATAAGTGATTAAACTGAATAATCCTGTATTTAAAAATTTATAAGAAAGTAATATGCATGCTACTTAAATACGAGATTAACTGATAATTTTTATCAAAAAAATTTTAATTTAATAAATTGGAGACAAAATATCTCATCTAGTGGATGCATCTAAAAGGAGCTAATTATGAAAAAACAAAACGTCAGTGCATAATCCTTTTTCTTTGTAGGTCCTCCCCTTCAAAGAACTGAGAAAATGAACTGAATAACAAGATGAAAATAATGAATCTATATTTAACTAATGAAGTGTTAATAATTAAATAACAGGAATTCATAAACTCTTAATTCAAAATATTTTAAAGATATTCTTAACTTAAGTCTCATTCACACTAATGTACACATTAACCTTTTCCTTATGGGCGGTACAACTGTTGTACCAGAAATTTTTTTACCTTTGAATGCGGGTCAATACAACTGTTGTACCCGATACAAGGGAGGATTTCACTCCCTGCATTCAATGCAGTTGTTCTGGTTTAGGTCCCCATAGACTAAAGGTTAATGATACATTAAAACCTGTTTATAACAATATAGTAGGGACTGGAAAAAATATCGTTATAGACAGTTTGAGCATTTGCACAGCTAATGTTTATGTATGTGTGCATGTACTAATAGACTAATTTTATTTTTATTTATTCGTCATACAAATACTAGCAGATATGAAACTGTATTTTAGAAACTTGAAATTATTTAAACATTTTTAAGGACTTCCAAGTGAAAATTTTTATCAACAATAAAAGCATGCATAATGGAGATGTGTAAGCATAATTTTATTTCATAATAATACCCATATTTTAGGTAATGTCTACAAGTGACAATGTTTTACACTGCACCATCGTAGATCCAAGACTTTAACATATCAAAAACAAACTTCAAGGAACAAGTGGTCAATCTGAAATACTAACTGTGAATGCACAGGTTAATACCCAGCTGGAGACAGAGGCAGTAAACATTTGTGCACATTCCAATCACTAACCCCCTCCATCCCGATCTCCTTGCTACAACAGGCCTGGTTTCTAACCCCTCCTCCTGATTCCCCTATTATCTGGACCATGGACTGCCGTTTCCCAAGGGGGAAAAAAATCGGGATTGTATTGTGCCCGCTTTCTAAATGGGTTAAATTATTGTCATAGACAGGAGCATCTAAAAAGTGATTATTGCTGTAGGCAGGTTCTAAATACATCGAGTGAATAGGAATTATGTGGGGACCATAGCAAATACCTTTACAGGCAGGTTCTTCATTATAAACAGTATTGCTAAAGAAAGGTTTCACTGTATCATCAATGCAAGTAAAATAAATGTACAAAAAATCAATCAATTTTTCTATTAAATATCTATCCACCCAATACTTTATGGCATTTTGGACTACTTGCAAAGAAAACTCATCCACAAAGAAATGTAAAGGTCTTTTATGCAGCCAATTCAAAAGTACAGGAAATTGCCTTATAAAATTAGTTAAGTTTTATTACAATAAACAGCCAAGATATAACAAAAATACATTCTTTTTCTCTTTTTATACATTTCTAGCATACAAAACTTGAATACTGACATTTGACAAAACATTTTTTTTTTTTAAGTTTGATTATTTATACAAAAAAATTATTCTAATACTTTAGCTCTGAACCTTTACATGCATTTCACTTCTCAATTCTAAAAATAAATTAACATCTTAAGAATATGAATAAAAGAAACTCATTAAAATTGAAGTAATAATCAATTACCATAAGAAAATTCAAACTGTGCAAGAAACTTTATATTCATAACCCAAATAATGTTTCTCACAAAACAGTGCATAATATATTTATATTGTAAAAAATTACTTACTTGGATAAATAACCAAACTACGGCATAAAGTAACCTGAAAAAGTAGAAACATGACATATTAAGTGATTATCTATAGAAAAAGAAATTACCTACATATACTAAATGCATTGTAAATAAATGATGCAATAAAAGTACATACAAGAAAGTAAAATTAAATTTTGTAAATTTAGATGAAAAAAAATTTAAAAATATCGAGATAATTTTTTCCAAGACAGACACCGGAATTAAGTTCCAGACAGGACACACAAATTTATAAAAAATCAAATTCAGTGGGTACAAAATTGTTTTTAATAACTAAAATCACATAATAAAAACTATAAAATATTTGTCAAATTTCCTTTTGCTTACCTAGTGCGAAAACATCAAACGTGTAGAACAGCAATTGGAAAACCACATCTTCTGCTTTAAAAATATACTTTTTCAAAACTTCAATTACTCTGTTCAAGATTCTGAATTTTCTGAAAGAACATCACAACCGCAAAATTAACATGCAAATTTTATATAAATAATTTGTAAAGCTTTATATTTAAATATATCTTATTTGTCAACAATACATCAAAGTTTAAATCATTCCTTCCAACTTGCATCATCGATATTGTTGCCAATTTCTGAATAGTTTCGGTTTTATTGTTCATAGTTTAACTTTTCGAAAGATGATTTAACTGACAATTTATTATTTTAAAAAAAACCATTTTTTTATGTATCAGTTGATCGAAATTTTAAGCTAAAGAAGATCTTTCTATGAAATTTATCATAAATTAATGAATGAGTCAAAATTCCATGATCAACGCTTTATTGCTTCTAAGTATGAAACTACTCAACTATTTTACGCCCCTCCTTCCTTCCTTATTTCCCGAATCGAATCGTGAAATTGTGGGTGTGCGCTGGTCGCATCCCTGTGATGACTTTAAAATTTTTCAGAAAAAAAAAATGAAAAGAAATAATGATTTAAAAATAAGCTCAAATTCTCTTTCGACTAGTTTATTCTCAGGCTGAAATTTGAATTCATTAGCTAATTCTACTTAATAATGAATATAAGATTTTGTAAAAGTAAGTAAATGTTTTGAATTATATACAATGCTGAGTTTATATATTAGGAAATTAAATTATGTTTTATACCATGTGGTATAACAGCCTTTGTTGCTTCAAATCCCATAACTCTTTAATTTAAATTCATACTATGTTCCGCTATATGTTTTTAAAGTTTTCATTACCTAGTTTGTTATTATTCATTTTCGTTACTTGGAGGAAGCTTTACAGGAGCGTAGAGCAATCTCGCAATTACTGAGCTTTGTTTATTTCATATAATATAAATAATTACTTTGTGATATATCTTTTTCATATGAATAAATACTTTTTATTATATTTTATTCTTATCTCAACACAAATCGGTAGTTTCTTTTATGACTTCAAAAACCTGAAAAATTTTAAACTCATGATATCGTATACATTTAGCTGATATCACAAAATAATCCTGCAAAGTAAGAACTTTTTTTTTTGCGATTTGGCATAAACGTCAGCATATAGAACTTTTATACATCAATAGAATCGACTTCATTATTTTACTAATGGCTAATAAATTTCTAGAAAATAAATTCCTTATGCATAATGTTTTTTACAAAGTTCTGTCTGGTGAGTCAAGTGTATAGCTATTCTTAATTTGCTGATGAATTCTATGCTTGCATTTTTTTATTTTTATCATGTAATATTCAAGATGTTTCTTACATATGATTTAGAAAAAAGATCATGAAATATTCATTGTAAGCATGACAAATCTAGTTATAATTCTATGACATTCATATAATTTTCAGTTCATTTATGCCATATGTTAGACGTAGTGTACTGATAAATTTTCATGAACAGTATTTATGCATTTTATAAAAAAAAAAAAAAACTTTATGAATTGCTTAATCTTGCAAAGCATGAAGAATTAATTGAATATTTATTACATTTAATATTACGTCATATGTTTGTCTATGACATGTAAATGCAGGAGATGGTATAGATGAGCTGCTTTCGCATGTATAGAAGAATAATTATCTTTTGAAGCAGGTAGATATTCTAAATTACAAATTGTAAATAGTAATTTACTATATGCAAAATACAATTCCAAGCTATACTGTAAAATTACATTGCATTGAATGCAAAAACTCCATTTTCAGTTCCATAAATTGTTTGCTAAGTTATGAAAAAATGAAATTGCATGTCGTATTCTGTAAGTTTAGTATTTTATCTTAGCTTTTTAATATGAGAATAATATGAAATGATAAATAACAAGAAGAAAATGCTGGAAAGGGGGAAAATGCAATTGAAACATGCTGTAATGTTGCAAGAAACTAATTATTATGGGAACTATCATTATTCCATTTCAGATTTATTGTAATTTTAGTTTCAAAACAAATATTTTTTTTTAAGATTGCATACTTGAAGAATCGGATTGTGTTTTTCAAACACACAGTTTCATTCTGGAAAGGGGGGGAAAAATTTAATCCCTTTAAGACTGGACTTTTTTGTAACAAATGGATCAACTACAACTGAAAAATGGACGGTATCTACCATCTAATGAGAAAAATTATCTGTAGAGATTCTGGAAACAAGAAAAATAATTTCTTCCAGCATTTACTGCATACAACTCACCAGGAAACAAAAATATAAGCTTATTTCTAACCCAGGATTATAAAAGGGTATTGTAATTAAAAGAACTCTTGTTTTACATTGCATTTATTCTGTAAAATAATGTTAATTTCTATCTTGTATACTTATATTTGTGCATTAAAAATATTGAGTTATATTTTATGAATTTTATTTCATAATCCTTTTTTCTCTATAATTCATTTTCAGCATAATTTGAAAAATAAAATCAAAGAAAACTATATATATATATTTATATTTATCTGCATACCTTTTAACAATTATTTATTGTTGAATCATTTTAATCATATTCAGTATATTTAACTTTTGATTGATTCATGCCAATTAATTGACTAATAAGATCAGTTTTTCTGATCTTATTGGTATAAAAATCAGTTAAAAGTTGTCTATAAAAACATTAGTAAGGAAAAGATGCATTATGCATCGTTATTTTTAACATTATGTGATAGATAACTGTCATACATTCTTTCTATGGAAGCTTCTGCAGTAATCAGTAAGTACTGATAAAATAGTAATATTAAAAAGATAAAAGATAAAGAAAGATCAGTAAATACTGCTTTAAGTATCATTCACTAACTTAAAATTCAAATGATCATTATCTATTTTGTTGGCATATTCAAAAGTTAATTTTTAAATATTTTGACTGTGTGTGTGTGTCATTTGTTCAATAAAGTTATTAGGATTTTGCTTAGTTATCTGTGGATTAAATATTATAATTTGTTGGAATGAATAGTTCTTAATGTTGTGTATGACTTTATTCCTTTTTCCCTCAGATAATCAATAAATTATTTATCCTTATGGGAAAAATTGAGCACTTTCTCCCTATTTTTGTCTTGCGTTGTTACTTATCAAGTTTTAAACCAGAAGATGTAAACCAAAAAATTTATAGTGTTGATGATTGCATGTTAAAAGCGTATTAGATTTGTTACCCATTTTATTGCCTTTTCTATCTTTATAACCTTTTATTTTTTATTCTTTTGCACTGCTTTGCTTTGCCATTTTACTTTCCCTGTTCAGTAAAACAAATGCTCCTTTCTTCAGCTGTAATTAGTCATGTTTTTGATATTGTACATTTGGGAATGGTAAGGCAATAAGTTCATGTCTGGATTATACTTAGTGTCACATGCATGAAAGCTCATCTATGTGATACTAATTCATTTTGTATCAAATTCCATGATGATTCAGATTGTCTTCAAACTAGTTCTGTACAGGAAGAAAGTCTTTTTTATCTGTTTAATAGCCTCCATTTAAACATGGATTAGAATCGCAAGATCTGTTGTTAAAACTGCTTTGTATGACTTCAATACCTAATAGTAAATAAAATAAATTTGTTTACAGAATTCTTAAGTCTTGTTCAAAAATAGTTCTAAATGAAAAATATCTCAAAATTGGGTATGAACATCGGGTGAAGTAAGGAATGTGAGCAAAGTTTTCTTTCTCCTCCTTCCCTTCCTGCAATCTCTTTAATAATATGAAAATCATTCAATATTTGATTTGTAATCAGCATTGTTTTGTAACCTGAAAAAAAATTAACATCTAAGGACAAATTGAATGCTTTATGAAATTAATTTTAAATAGTCAATATCTATTTTATAAGTTTTGAAGAAGCACAAAGAAAATGTTTGTCAATTTAAAAATTGTTATAGTTTTGAAATTATTGTAATAGCTGGTGGTAATGATTATCCTTAGCAAAACAATTATTCTAATTGTATATATGTTCTGTCTGTGTAGATGATATTAAAAATAAAGTAATTGGAATTTATTGAAAAAAAAAGAAATAGTTCTTGAAGGTTTTATTTGAAAAATCTATGCTTAGAATCAATGAAAATGTGAAGTAAATTCTAGAATGAAAAAAAATACAATTATCCATTTCATTTTGCATATATAAAGATCTTCTTTTGTCCTGCTTGAAAATGTA
This sequence comes from Araneus ventricosus, assembly GCA_013235015.1. Lineage (NCBI taxonomy): Eukaryota > Metazoa > Arthropoda > Arachnida > Araneae > Araneidae > Araneus > Araneus ventricosus. Next base: position 56,695 of record BGPR01002897.1, read on the forward strand.
TTAAAATTATGTACTTTTAACGAAATCCAAGAAATATTGTTAATGAGAATATCTGTAGAGGATTTGATGAAAGGAACCCGCAGGGTAATGCGAGGGTAATCCAGAAAATAAAGACCGTTTAGTTATACAAAATGAAAAACACAATATTTATTGGGAAAAAAACAATTCTGTTGCATATCGGAAGCTTCCTTCACTTCTCTACATAATCACCTCCTACATTTAAACATTTGTTGTATCTGTCCACGAGCTTCAGTATTCCCATGTCATATACTCTTCTGCCGCCAGTACATTAAGCCAGGTGGTCGCTGTATTCTCCAACTCTTCATAACTTCCAAAACGTTAACTGCCCAGAAACTCTTTCAGCTTAAGGAAAACATGGAAATCGCTAGGAGCAAGGTCCGGACCATAGTGTGAATGATTAAAAATTTTCCATCCGAATTGATTCAGCAATTCTTGATTTACAGCAACACTCATTATCTCACAGTCGGCGTGATTTTCAGTCACACAGTTCATTTTGGCCACCCCAACTGCACAAGGGCAACTTCTTGTAACCTCCAGTCAAAGCATTATGAGTGCAGCTGTTACGGAAGCCAGTTGACCCTGAAAAGAGAAAAAGGAGTGAGCTGCATGGCAGAAATGCACGAGTGGTCTTTTGTTTGAATATAATGAACACCTGGCTTAATGAACTGGGGGCAGAAGAGTATAACATGGGAATTCTGAAGCTCGTGGACAGATATGACAAATGTTTAAATCTAGGAGGTGATTATGTAGAGAAGTGAAGGAAGCTTCCAGTATGTAACACAATTGTTTTTTTTCCAATAAATATTGTGTTTTTCATTTTGTATAACTAAATGGTCTTTATTTTCTGGATAACCCTTGTAGATTTTGTACAAAAAAAAATATCATTATATTTGATCCTTTGTATCGTGTAATGATCGATAAAATTGTTTTTTCTAACTACTACTGAAGAACTGTTCCTTTGTCCAAATTGGATATTCTGAAATGTTTCTTTTGTATAAAAAAAAATTCTTAAGTACACTTCTATTGAAACTTTTACCTGTTTAATAATGATCAATTTCAGTACTTGTCCATTTCTATACCATAAGTTTTTGTGTTGTAATATGAAATTTGCATTTATTTAAAACAGTTTTTTCAATAAGTTTTAAGATCTGAACCAAAAAAAAAAAATTCTTTAAACTAAAATGTAGTTTTTAAATTTAAAACAGGATCATACCTTCCTTGGCATTTTATCCTATCCAGATGGTCATCAGTTTATACTAAACTATGTTGTTTTTCTGAGACAGTGCAACATGGCAGACATTGTAAGTTACATTATCTGATAAACTTCCTATTCTAAATTCATTGGAATTTCTCTGTGTAACTTTTTTAAACAACTGTTTTTAAATATAATAGTAATAATCTAAGGATGTATTTTTCTTCTGTGAATATTTTAGGAAAAGGAATAGATTAAGTATCTGAACTTTGTAAAGTTAGGATCATTATTTATTTTTAATTAAATATTCATAGATCATTTATTAAGATATTTAAATGATGATGAACTTAAACGGAGATCTATTATAAGTACCAACAAGCAGGAATAAACATAATGAAAAGCTTTTGATGTATTAAGAATAGGTCATAAATGTTAAGTGACTAGATTATGAAGTCATTATAAATGTATCAGTTATATCTGTGATTAATGTGCTCAGTAAAATGAAATACAAAAGAAACTAGTGGTTCATATTGTTAATTCTTTGCTCCACTGCATTTAATGTGCATGTTCACAACTGTCATGGAATCCCATAGCATTATGAATTATCTTGTGAAAGCTGAAATTTTATTCCTTATTTGGATGCTGTAATGCAATTGAGAACCAACTATCATTTTATGAATTTCGGGTTCATTTCTGCAAACTGGATATGTAATTTACTTTGTAAAATTGAACTAAACAGATTACTTATTATTTTTGAAACATGCAGCATTAAAATTTCTTCTGAAAACAGTTATATCTCAATGTGGCTTTTAGTGCTGGTTCCCAATTGCTTATATATCTTCATTTATCCACTTGCTTCACATCACTGATTAAAATAATTGTCACCAGGCACTGCTTAAACTGTATTTTATGGGCTTTTCTTCAGAAAAACTTATCTTCATACGAGTCGATTTCAATTAATGTGTTCTATATCATGTTTTGTCTTTGATCTCATGATTAAATTTATTTAAATATATCATCATAGTATCAGTAGTAACTTGAAGTTTATTTCATTTACTTCAGTTTTTAAAATTTCTTCGGTACTGTATCTTATTTAGTTATTTCAGTGATAATAAAATGGCTCCCTTCCCTTCTTGTGTCTCTCTCCATAACTTTTCTGAATCAAGAAACGGTGAGAAAAGTTCTCGAATGGAGGAATCATTTACGTCTATGGAAAGAATATTTTATACAAGTGTTGACTTCTAAATATAGTAAAAGATGTATTAATACAGAATATATTTTTGAAATCTCAAGACATAGTAAACTACTTTAGAAAGGCTTAATCCTTTATGCCTTGTGTGACCCATAAGGAATATAATGTAGCTTTTCTTTGGAAATAAGCAGTTGTCAGCTTTTGTTTTTAATTATACAATCAGCATACACAAAAACATGTTTCTATAAGTATATCATTATCTGTTATTAAGTGCATATATTGTTAACATTTCTATACTTAAATTAATTATGTAAATGATTTTAGCAATGTATTAACTTATTTTTATTTTCTTCCAGGTGATTTTCTCAGTAAGCATATAAATCTGAGCAGTAATGTAAAACATGCTCTACACTGTGCATTATTTATAACCCTCCTTTTTGTTTTCGAGATTTTTGCTGGTGGATTATGCTTTGGGTCCTGTGATACTAACTATCTAGATCCATTTGAAGAATATGGTTATATTCCTGCCATCTTTTTATACTTATTACGTTTCTTGACTTTCCTTGCATTGCCACAATGCCTCTGTAACTGTTTTGGACTTTTATTTTTTAATGCTTTTCCAGAGAAAGTGCAACTTAAAGGATCACCTCTCCTGGCACCATTTATTTCAATCCGTGTTGTTACACGAGGTGACTATCCAGAACTAGTAAAAAACAATGTAAATCGTAATATGAATACATGCCTCGATGTTGGGCTGGAAAATTTCCTGTTTGAAATCGTTACTGACAAACCACTTAATTTACCTAGACATCCCAGAATTCGTGAAATTGTTGTTCCATCTACTTACAGAACTAAATCGGGTGCATTGTTCAAAGCAAGAGCTCTACAGTATTGTTTAGAAGACGATGTTAATGTCTTAAGTGATTCAGATTGGATTGTTCACTTGGATGAAGAAACAATTTTAACAGAAAATTCTCTAAAAGGAATAATAAACTTTGTCCTAGATGGAAAATACCAATTTGGGCAGGGCATGATTACTTATGCTAATGAAAATGTTGTGAATTGGATGACAACCCTGGCCGACAGTTTCAGAGTAGCTGATGACATGGGAAAGCTGCGATTCCAGTTTCAAATTTTCCACAGACCTTTATTTAGCTGGAAAGGATCATATGTTGTCACTCAAGCTGGGGCAGAACGCAAGGTCTCCTTTGATCATGGTTTAGATGGATCTGTTGCTGAAGACTGTTTCTTTAGCATGGTAGCATACAAGGAAGGTTATACATTCAATTTCATTGAAGGCGAAATGTGGGAGAAAAGTCCATTCACCTTATGGGATTTCCTACAACAGCGTAAAAGATGGCTTCAGGGAATATTCTTGGTTGTCCACAGTCCAGCGATACCCTTCCGAAATAAAGTCTTTCTTGCCTGTGCTCTGTATTCCTGGGCTACTATACCTCTCAGCACTTCCAATATAATACTTGCAGGACTCTGTCCCATACCTTGCTGGCAGATAATTAATTTTCTTTGTGCTTTTGTTGGAGCCATGAATATTTACATGTACATATTTGGTGTAATCAAATCCTTTAGTTTATATCGTCTTGGAGTCTTTAAGTTCTGTTTATGTTTAGTAGGAGCTCTTTGCACTGTTCCTATAAACATAGTGATCGAAAATGTTGCCGTGATTTGGGGATGTTTTGGAAAGAAACATCATTTTTATGTTGTGAACAAAGATGTTAAATCTACTTTAACTGTATAATACTTAATTTATTGATTCTTAGAATGTCATATGTTCCACCTGTCATGTATGCATCACTCTTAAGTTATAAAATCATGTGAAAAATTTTCTCAGTACGTGCAAAATAAAATCTTTTTATGAGGGTATGTAATGGTGCCTTTTTTTTATTTATTTAAATTAAAATTTGTCATTGATGTGTTAATTTTAGGTTTATCAGAGTTTCATTCTTAGGAAGCTGTTCTTGCAAGTTTTAAACTGTAGGGTAAAAAAAAAATGTCAAATAGTGTATCTTTCTAGATTTATACAAATTTGATACCAGTGTGGGATATATATATATTTGAAATTAACTCTGTCCAGTATTTCAATTCATTTTCTGTTATTTCTAAAAAAAATCTAACTATTGATACTTGCAAATTCACACCAACGCAAATGGATACCCACAAATTCACACTAACAGCCATGACTGTAGATCAAAGAAGTAAAAGTTGCATCCTACCTTAACCCTTCATTGAAGGGGCTAGTGTATGGCACAATTTGTGAGGGGCGGCTCATAGAGTACGCCAGGTCGTTATTTCCACCCTCTGTTTAATATTTCTATCCATTTCTCTTAGTTTATTACTTTAATCTGCTTAGGAACCATAGTAGGGAGTAAAAGAATGACAGATAAAATAGAAAAGGAAGAAAATTTATGCAGCATATTTTGAATTAAGAGCATCTCCCAAGAAAGGGCTTCATTTTTCGTCGATCGTGAGTTGACATTAGGTGTATCAAATTTTTGGCAGTTTTCATTGAAAGCATGAAAAAATCCTATTACTCTTGCTAACTTACACCAATTTTCCTGTATGTTCCCATCATGTCTTTGTCTTTGAATCTGATGGCAGTGCACAAATTTCTGGTGTACTGAGTTTGCCAAAGTGACGCGAGCACAAAAGAAATGCTTAGATTGGAAGGCAGAAGTCAGACTCAACAAATTGGCTCAACTTATTGTATTTGAGTGATATTCCTATTAGATTAGAGGGAGGGAGTAGGTTCGCATACATGCCAACTAAGGAATAGGAAAAAACCTACTTTTTTTTTAGGTTATTTTTTGGGGAGGTCCAGTTATAACTTTTTTTTTAATCCAATAATTGTATTTTTAAAAAATGGCCAAATTAGCTTTGGAAAAGAGGTAAATTAAAGAAATCGGGTCACTATTATTCAGTGGATATTTTTAGAAAAGAATCTGTATTAATATTTCTACAATTAAAATAAATTTCTTTAATATGGTTAAATAATATATTAGCAACACTGCGTTGAGTAGCAAAGGCGGTGCATCGTTCATGTGCATGGTTTCGTTTTCATGGTAATCGTTGAAATGCAATACTGTTGATTCAATCAGTACCAACAATACACAGCTCCCACATGTTGTAGTTTATTTGAGTTAATTGCCCTATAACCTCCCGAGTCCTGTAACCTACCACAGGTTATTTGAGTACAACTGTCATTTCCATTAATTGCTCTAGTCTCAGCCTATCAGTGGTGTAGTCACAAAATAAGCAGTGCCAGGAATGCTAGGTGGATAAAATTTGGTATAGTTTTATCATGAATGTAGGTCTGTATCAAAGTTTGGACCAAATCCATCGAAGGGTTGACTGTCTGTCGGACTGTACAATCACATACTTAGAAAAATTATATCTCCTAAACCTTTTGGCTTAGATAAATAAAAATTTGTATGATGGTTGCTAATATTAATTATAGATCTGTGCCCAAATTTCACTTCAATCGGTTAAAAAAAAGGCGTTCAAATTGCATATTCAATTTTTTTTATTCTGATTCTCCATGTGCATGCGTACTGGTAGCAATCTCTGTGCATGCAGAAGGATTACATCACTTTGTCCTTGAGCCAGCAAGAGTGGAATCTAGCAGTGTGTTTTAATATGTACGCATCTCTTTGAATTTGATTCTTCATCTAATCTACAATGAAAAACCTTCTGATAGTCATTGCATTCTGGGTTACAGTAGGTTCGAATTGTTTATCCACGCAGGGGGAGGGGAAATGAAAAATTTTTGAAAGGTATACTAGAAAGTATGGAGGAGAACACTCCCGCTGGTTTTTAATTGCAAACAAATTACTTCTTCAATCCTGTGATAAAAGCACTTCTCCTCGCTTCAAGCACTTGGACTTGCAAGAGTCGCACTAGTTCTCGATCCTCAAATTCGGTAATTCCCCATTTCTAAAATACTTTTTAAGCTTGCCAACGTCCTCTTTTTCAATCTTATAACGCACTAAGCAACTTGCGCCGTTTTAGGCGTAATTCTTTACTCCTGGCCATGGCTTTATTATTTCAATAATCTTTTAAAAAATTTTATCATGGAATACTCTACAACTAATTTGATTATGCCTTACTTCTGAAATAAACTGTTTTGGACTTCAACGTCTGCATTTTCTTTGAATTTGGATGAATACAATATCAGTTGAAAGTATCTTTCATGTGTATTATTCATTTCTTGTATTATTCATTCAGATAAGACATTTTTCTTAAAAATAGAAATTTTTGATTACTTAAAATATGATGAAATATATAAATGATCATAAATTCAAAATTTCTGTTATTCATAAATTCAAGTCTGTTTCCTTGTGTGGGCATGCGTCTGCCACCCTCGTAAACCTTCTGTTACTGACAGCCTTGTTTCCAATGTTGGCATGCATGGGATCAGGGAGGAAAAGTCGAAAATTCACATCAAGAAATGACTCGCTGGTGTACACTGTATGCAAGCCCCTCCAACTAACGGTTAACCAAGGTTAGAAATAAAGACTGAGGCTTGAGTGCTAAATACTGAGAAAGGTTTAAAGAAAGTTTTAGACATTATAAAAAGGAAAGGACATTGGAAGAAAAAGTATTGAAGTTGGAATATTTGTTGTGTCAGTTCTAATTGTTTGATAGCATATGAAAAGAAAAATAATGATTCAAACATAATTAATGTATGCATTAAATTATTTCAATATGGTTTATTATATAGATCCAAACAATCAAGGAATTAAATTCAGTAAGGGTTCTGTGAAGCACATTAAATCTCGAGTCTTTTTTAGTCTTAAACTTAGCAACTGTAAATCTCATGCGAATTTCGGGCACTTTTTCCCCCTTTTTCTTCAAGTTTCCATGCTGAAAATCGATTAGTTAAATTATTATAATCTGCATAAACATTATTATTTTACAGTTAATGACTTGTCAGCTATGTTATAAAATAACTATGTTTAATTTTAGAATGAAATATGTAAATCCGGTTATAGAAAAAGGTATGTTTGATGAAATAGCTTAATGAGATACAAAATTTATAGTAAAAATTTTATAATCATTGTCCAGCAATCATTAACTTCTTTTTATAATTTTTTTCATCTGCATTTTAGCATGTGTTCTATGTCATTAATTATTCTTGCTTGCCTGTGATAATCATATTTAATGGTAGGTCATAAAATTTGGTATATTACTAGATGTTTTAGTAAAGTGAGTTAATTATATATACATTACCACTTATTTAAATATGAAAAACATGAGAATTCTGTAAGGTTAAATTTGCTTATCTTTTGTTTGCAATGAGTTTTCGGCCATTTTTTTTTTTGTTTGTTTGTTTGTTTTATCTTGTTTTCGATCTTTTCCCGACTATAAAATAAAACGTATTTTATATACCATAACAACATATAATATTTCTTATTATCACCAACAGCCAAACCTATCATAAATGTTAGAATTAAATAATTAACAAAATGGATATATTATGATGCACATTGAACAGGTTTAGTTTTCAATTCAAATCGGAATAGAATAATTTTATACTGTTGACAGCCACTTAATATCTGTTTGTCTACTGGTAATGAATAATTCACGAGTCCCTGTCTTGGGTCACGAATATTTTTCAGCCCTGAAGAATTCTCATGGAATTCATTCATTGTTGTGGGGAGGGGGGAGAACAAAGCCTTAAAAAATGTTGGATTGAATTGCAAATAAAACATCAAGCATTTTTTGCAATGCAAATTTGTTTGCAAGGTTAACTGATGCTTAGTTGAAAAACTAATCATTTTCCCAAATGGTTTGGATTCCGATGTATTGGAATCTTGAACAAAGTTTTCTTCTTGTCACTTTATTAATAAACTAGCTGATGCCCCACATTGCTCAGAATCTATATTTTGTCATATGCCCATCTAACATCTAATTGCAAGTTATCAGTGCCATCTTCACTTTCTTGTTCCTCATATGCATTTCATTTTGACATTAAAATGGCAAGGCACATGTGCTGATAAAAAGAATTAAAACAGAGCAACCATATTCATTCAGCTTAATGGATACATTTCCTAATATATTTAATATCTTGGAGGATTTTTTTTATAGATTTCCAGAAAAACTGGTGAAATAAAATTTTAAAAAAGGAAAGAAAATTTGTTATGGTATTATTGCCTTTGCTTTCAACAATGGAAGAGAAACACACAAATAAGTATTTGTTTAAACAGTGAAAACAATTTGAATTTCATTGTAACAATGAAAGGTATAGTAAATTATGCATAAAAATGTATTTAAAAATTCATTAAAATTAGAGAAAAATTGTACATCAATTAATTGATATCATTGAAAAGATTTTTTTGTACTTTTAGATGATATAAAAATAATTTTTTTACTATAATAATTTTCGGAAGTTATTAAGGAAAAACGCCAAAATTTCGTTCAATTTGCAATTAAATTTAAAAAAAAAAAAGGGGATCCGAGATGCACATTCCCACTCTCCAAAGTATGTTTGTGTCAAATTTTGTAGCTCTAGGTTCAGTGGTCTGCCCCGTAGAGCGCCAACGCTCACCGACACACATTCTCCTTTATTAGTAGAGAGATTACCTTACAGATTCAACAATGAAAGAGAAACACCCAATTCAGGGACGTAGGGGTGAGGGGGGGTCTGACACACACACGTCATTTTGGTCAGATCCGTCGGCAAATTTTGAAAAAATAATCGAACGAAATATTTCATTACGATAATTGGAGATACATGATTACAATGGTATAAGAACAACATGATTTTTTTTTCCAAGTCGGTATTTTTGATTAATATTTTAATAATATTTAGTTGGAAACATTTTATTTTTCGGAATGAAATTCTTGCTTATTACGAAATCGGAATAACTATGTTTGCCGCTCTAAGAAAATGTCGATGCTTGCTTATGTGAATCCATCATCAAAATTGACTTTTTGTCATTGATACAATAATAGTATATTCTTGTATCGACGAGGAATTTGTTCATATAGCTATTTTCAATATCCGTCGATTTTCCAGAGTCGGCATGATATATCAGATTTCGTACGATTAATCGGCTAACGATCATTATGCCAAAAGCAAAAAACTTTATGGAAGTCAGTTGCATAAAAACTCGTTATTTTAAGTAGAAACATTTACCGACTGAAAAAATAAGTCGAGAATTTTTGTAATATGTTCTTTGTTATTTTCAATTTTTAAAAATGCTGTTTTAGTTTCTTATAGACCGCAACAATTTTTCGAATTGTGTATGTTAGGTTTGTTGCATCAAAATAAGTAAATCCGGAGGAAATTTCGGTTAATACGAGGCGTGTTTTTTAAGTAAGGGCCGTTTGAAAATAAAAACCAAACGAAAGAAAATTTTCAAAAACCAAATTTATTTTCAGATTCTACATATATTTTTCAACAAAGCTGCCAAGTTTGTTTAAACACTTATCATACCTTACAACTAGATTACACTCTTCATAGAAACTGCCTGCTCCGATAACCAAGAGGTCACGGCTGTTTTCACGTCTTCGTCATCGTTGTAGTGTTTGCCGCCGAGATGTTGTTTGAGATGGCGGAAAAGATGAAAATCTCTCGGCGCAAGGTCGGGGCTGTAGGGGGGTCCAAAACTTCCCAGCCAAAAGATTCCAATAAAGCTCGGGTCTGATCTGCGGTGTGAGGCCTTGCATTGTCATGGATTGTTGGATCATTGTCAATCTTGTACAGCACTGACCTCGGCACTTCAGGAAAGTCGTTTGAAAGAGTGCTTATGGTGAAGCGTCTGTTCTCAAGAATTTTTGCTTCACCTGAAGCCACCATATCGTCCGTTATCACACATGGGCGACCTGAGCGAGAATCATCATGGACGTTGTCGCGGCCAGCTTTGAACTCTCTGACCCACTTACGCACTTTGCCTTCACACATGGCAGTAGCTCCGTAAACTTCACAAATCTGCCGGTGAATGTCTGCAGCAGGCAGGTTTCTTGCCGACAAAAAACGTATCACTGACCGTACATCGCACGGGGCGGGCGATTCGGTAATCTTGAACATTTTAAAGACACAGAACAGACCGTACAGGTGACCTACACAGCTGCAACTGAGCACAGTTGTTCCCAAGGGATGCCGGGACACGACGCAAGCACTCGTTACGGCGCGCGCGCGCGCCACCTATTAGTGTATGCAACAAAAAGGCCCTTACTTAAAAAACACGTCTCGTATTTGGTTTATAACAGAACAAACCATACTTCACAAATGAAACACGAGTTATAAATGTAATGAAAATGTTCTTCCAGGAAATAGTAGAAGGAGGTTACACAGGGAGTACTGATGCCCGGGTGTCAGTCTTGGGTTGGGGCGCCGTGATCGAAAATATTTATTTTATGTTTCTAAATTCAGCAAAGAAGAATTTCAATGTTACTATGCTTTTCGGATTCTTAAAAACTACCTTGGCGTTATATTCTTGCAAGCAAGAATTAAAAAGACCAAGACGTAAAGGATTTAGTCTTTTTTTACTGTCCTACCACCCATTTAAGCAAGTTTCCTGAGGCTTTTCTAAACAAATAAATAATAAAATGTGGAACTCCTTGATGCGTTTCCTCATATTTATGAGTTTTGGGGGAGGAGTATTTGATCATGGTTTCATCGTTGTAGAAAGAGCAAACCAATGGCTTGACTTGACTACACTGTTTTTTAGAGTATTCTGACTGAAATCGAGTTTCAATTACACAAATACGTAAATCAAATATTAACGAAATTAACTTTCAGTTCATTGGCGTAGCTAGAGTAAGGTAGGCAGGCTACTGGGTTTCTCACACTCACTCATTGACGAAAAATACAAAGAAAAATATTGTATTCGTCAAAAAATTCGATGACGATATTTTGATTAATTCAAGCGTCAAATCTCCCTGAGCCGGAAAAAAATATTTATGGAATTTTCCATATCTGTCTCTAAATGCCATAAGCGCAACGAGCTAGACGGATGAAATTTGGTATATAGTCATAACACTAAAATTGTAGATTTCAAACAAAGTTTGGATGAAACTCGTCTACCCTAAATCTATCTGTCCGTCCGTATGCGGACACGACGAATCAGCACCCCAACCAGCTAGATAGATGAAATTTAGCTTCGTTTTATCATTAGAATCGTAGATCTTTGTCAAATCCTCAAAAGTTAGCGGTCTGCCTGCCTATTTACTTGTGAGAATTTAACATAAAAGTTCAACAAACTCGATTAATAAAATTTGTTATGTGCACCGAAATTGAATATCTTTATGAAATTTTGGTACCATTTGGAAGAAAGCGATGCATCCAAAATATATTCTCGGTTCTCCTCGCTATACTACGAAGCCCCAAATGGACTATATTTCTATTGCACTTTCTTTACTATTAATTTTTCTGAATACTTTTTTCAGGAGAGAGAGAGCGCATCGTTTATGTGTCTCCTTACTTTTTAAACTTTTTGACCTCAAAAAATCTTTCACGTAATTTAATTTTTCAATTTTCAACAACAAAATTTTTTTTATCGAAATTGACCAATGGAGGAAAAGCTATTAGAATCTATCGTCTTTTATCATCCACTTCTGTGAATAAAAGTTTAGTGATATGACAAGTTAATCGCCTCAGATTGATTATTATATTTATTATTTACTAGAAAATCACCCGTCATGGTTTGACGGGGGCAAATTGCCTCTTCATTCGAGAGATTTCCCTTCAAATTTGAAGTGTTTAAATAGATATATATGCGAGAGAAATGTTTAACATTGATTGAAAACAAATAAAATAAACATATGTTTTATGACAGGAAATATTTTTTTATTTACATATTATTTAAATATTTCTCTATAATTTTTCTATTCAAAAAACTCCTTGGTAAACAACATTCCGTGTGAAGTATTTTTCTTTGTTTAATAATTTTCCTTGTACTTCAGTTGTCTTTGTGTAAATTTTAACGTGATTGGGAATCCTACCTTGAAAGTGCAACATAGAGCTGTCCACGTGAAAAAACAGGCTCATCGAGATACCCTCCAACATGATCGAATGTTTGCCCCTGCGATTTGTTGATAGTCATCGTGTAAGCTGGAATTAACGGGAACTGGCGGTGGTTGAGAACGAATGGTAGATTCACGTCACTGGTGGCTAATTTAATTCTTGGCAAGAAAACATCGCCACGATTGCATTCAGATACAATTTGGCGTCCAAACTATATCACGCGCATGATATACCACTGACGTAATTTACTACTTTCTATTAAAAAACGGAAATTAATTTGAAATATAGGATTAATATAATTTAAAATTTCTAGGGAACTATTGATCATAGCGAGATAAATTTTATACCAATCGATAGAAAATTTTATTTCACTATTTTATAGCTATTAAATTTGGAATTAGAGCGGCAATTACTCTTTTAAATTTAAAATTACTGAAATTTAGGTTCTCTAACAATGAAATAATGCTGTTTAACGTCTCTCAGCGCTATGGCGCGAGTTTTATTGTTGGTGACGTCAGAGCGTTACCGGAGGATCTGGGCTATTATATATTTATTATTTATACAGAGTGATTGAAAAAAACGTGGTCAAACTTTAAGGGTAAGTCATGTATATGATAAGCATCCATAAGAACATGGGTACGCAAACGCCATCTGGAGGCAGCAGATGACATTTAACACAAAACAGCGCTGGTCAAAACGCCGATATTTTTCTGAATATTAAAGGTATTCAACTGGAAATTTTATATGAGTTGCCCTATATATCTGACTTTGAAGCTGTGAAAGAAAAATTACGCAACCTTTCGCGCATGCGCAATAAAAATTTATTTACTAAAAATGCTGATATCTTCTTTAATTATCAATGTATTTACTTAAAACTTTAATACATTGCCTCTCTAGCATATTTTTAAAAATTTTGTAAGTTTCTTATTAATTCGTGGAAAACTCTGCAAGTAATAAGCAAAAAGCACGCGGAAAAATTTAGGATTTTTAAATGAAACCTTTGTATCTTCCCGAATTCTCATGCTATTTTTACGAAAATGCATGTAAATATTGCGAACGTCACGAAAAAGAATTAATGAAAATTGCAAAACATTATCAGCTTCCTGTAAGGCGGGGTGAGCCGAAATCCCTTTTCCAATTCATCAATTTCTGGTTGGTGCCCTTGTGACCGAATCTTCAATGTGAATTGAAACCTATTCTTTATATGGTCGAAGTTCGAGGAAAATTCATATAGCATTTTGGGAGATAATCGAAACAATGTGTATTATCAGCTTTAGCAACTGGATGCACTCGCTTGTGCCTGACCAAACTTTAAGGTTAAATGAGGCATACATAATCAAATTTCTAGTTTTTTCGAATATCTTCCGGATGGCTGGATGAATTTTCCTTGAACTTCGACCATATAAATAATGGGTTTTAATTCACAATTTACATTAAAGATTCGGTCACGAGGGCATTTAGGGGACCGACCAGAAATTGATGAAGTGGGAAATGGATTTTGGCTCATCCCGCTTCACAGAAAACTGATAATGGTTTGCAATTTTCATCAATTCTTTTTTTGTGATGTGCGCAAAATTTACAAGCATTTTCGTAAAAATATCACGAATATTCGGGAATATGAAAAAGTTTCTTTAAAAAATCCCAAATTTTTCGGCATGTTTTCTGCTAATAACTTGCCGAATTTTTCACGAAATTTACAGAAAAGTTGATAATATGCTAGAAAAGCACTGTATTAATATTTGAAGCAACTACATTGATAAATAAAAGAAGATAATCAACATTTGTAATAAATCATTTTATACTGCGCATGCGTGGAAGATAACATAATTTTTCTTTCACATCTTCAAAGCCAGATATATTGGGCAACTTATATAAAATTTCCAGTTCAATACTGTTGATATTCAGAAAGATATGGGCATTTTGGCCAGCGCTGTTTTATGTTAAATGCCATCCGCTGCCTCCAGATGGCGTTTGCACACACATGTTCCTATGCATGTATATTATTTATACACCGGTGTCCAAATGGTACGCATATTTCTTCAGAGGCGAACAATTTGGAGTTAATATGAATAATAATGGTTCGCAATCGGTTATGGAGAATCGTGGGACGAGGGCATTTCGGCGTCCAACCAGAAAGTAATGAGGATGAAAGTGATTTGGACTCTTCCCCATTTCACAGAAACCTGAAAATGATTTGTAAATTCCATCCACAGTCTAGTTTACTTTGCGCAATACTTACTTACACTTTTGTAAAAATAGCACGTATTTTCGGGAAGTATAACGATTTTCTTAAAATAGCCCACATTTTTCTACATGTTTCTTGCTTGTAACATGCAGAATTCATGACAAAATTACGCCAAACTTACAGAATATGTGACAGTATGTCATCGAAGCATTGTATTTAAATTCAAAGTAAATACCTTGGATATTCAAGGAAATATGAGTATCTGCATTTTTTTTTTTTTTTTTTTTCATAATTTCAAAACAAGATATTTAGGACAACTTATATAAAAATTCTATTTGAATATCTTTAAAAGTCAGAAAATATCGGCATTGCAGCAAGCATTAAAGCTGTTCTCCAAGAGAAGCAAAATGATGAGGGATCTTTCACAAATGATATTATTTAATCTTCAAATAGTAATCGTCGAAATGCAATTTAAACTGTGTGCTTAACATGCACGGGTATTCAACATTTAGAAAATTCAGTACAACTATTCTGGGATTCAAGTTTAAGAAGCATGAGTTTTTGGAAACCCCTCATCGTTAGTTTCTCTAGATTGAAACTGAAATTCGGCTCGCTACAATGCCGATAACTTTCTGAATTTTGACGGTATTCAGCTGGAATTATCTAAGTGCCCTATATATATGGCTTCAAAATTATGAAAGAAGAAGCATACTATGTTTCGCACATGCGCAGTTAAAAATTTACCACTAATACTCATATTTTCTCGAATACATAAAGTATTTCCTTTTAATAAATTCATTTCCCGATTCTTCTAATTTGAGAGTAATTATAATTATTACTAATTTTATTTTTTTTTCTTCATATTTTCATTGTGATATCTATAGGTAAATATTTTGTCCTTGGTGATTCCTAGATATTTTATCTCCTCATAATCTAAAATGATCTTAAACATCACAGTTTGAACTATATATATTGGACAGTATAAAAAACAGTCATTTTTTAAAGTCGGCAAAGTTCATCATTAGAGTCGGCATTTTTTTGTATTTCACACCCTCCTAGATGTGAGACGCTCGCCACGTTTCCCTGACCCAATTAAATATTTGTTTAAACAGTGAAAACGGTTTGAATTGCGTTGCAATAATGAAAGGTATTGTTGTAAATTATGCCAAAAATATTTTTAAAAGGTTATTAAAATTAGAGAAAAAAATTGTACGACAATTGAATTGATAATCATTGAAAAGGTAATTTTTTCACTTTCAGATGGCGTAAAAATGATTTTTGTGGTGTAATATTTTCGGAAGTTATTAAGGAAAAACGCCAAAATTTCGCTTAAATTTTAATTAATTAAAATTTCAAGAAAACGGTTTCGAGTTGTACATTTCCACCCTCCAAAGTATCTTTGTGCCTAATTTCGTTGCTCTAGATCTAGCGGTCTGTCCTGTAGAGCGCCAACATACACACGCGCATTCTCCTTTATTATTAGCAGAGATAATGTAGAGAGCAATAACTAATACAACATTACAGTGAACGACTGTACTATACAGATTTTTCCCGGCGGCGCTGATTAAAAATATAAACTCAAAAAATCAGTAGAACGAACAAAATGTTAAAATATACGTTGCAAAATAAAACATCAAAAGAGAAAATGCAAGAAAACTTTTTTATGACGTTTTTAAATTAAAATACATAAGCATAATATTTCATCTCGCTCTACGCGAATCGTTTGCGAAAGAAAGGCGTTTCCGAAAACTTTTAAAAATCGAAGTTGCACAGCAGCTTCAAATTACTTTGAGACGGGGATATTCTAGAATTTACAATGATGTAAAAATTACGATTCTCGGATAAGAAAATAGGCAAAAAGCGCCCGAATTTATCACTTAATATTAAATAAATAAAAATCTAATTCGAATTTTAAAATAATTTTTACGACGGTATCTTCCACTTCTGCTAATTTACCTCTGTGCCAAATTTGTTCCCGGATAGTCGAACTGTCTGTGCGTGCAGAGAATGAAAAAACGAACATGCACTGAAAATAAGATCTTTAATATGCATATAGATTCGAAGGAAGTAAATATTTTCATTGACATTGTAAGAAAGTGGTAAATTTTGATAATCATATCTATATAATTATCGGTTTCAAAATGAGTTTATTTCGAACCTCAGAATGATTGAAAAAGAATAAAGTTGTGAAACGGTTTATGAAGTCACGTCATTTTTTTCCTTATAACTTAATATACAGTAAAATAATATATTAGTGTTTTTTCCTGCGTACCTACTAATTGACTTTATTACTATTTCTTAAGTTCGTAGTGAGGAAAAAGTTTAAAATCGTTGATTTGTTTTTAGTTATTTCAAAGCATAAAACTTAATCTAATTTCTATGGGAACGTTAATACGAGGACGTATCTTCAATGTTACACGCAAGTATTTGTGTCTTGATGGCAGAATCTCGATTTAGGCGACCGGATGATTGCAGATTCGATTCTGATATTCCGCAGTATGCAAGGGATTAGTGCGGTTCATGAAGGTTTTAACATCCATTGGTGCGATATGGAATTTGGGGGACCACAATTCAAAATTACGATGTTAATCTAACAAAGTTTAAGTAGTTTTTAGTTTGGGCGAATATAACTAAACGTTGTATTTGATTAAACTATTGCAGTGATAGTAAAACATTTCTGTCATTTATAACGGGGCTTTTCAAATTATTAGTCAGTCCTCAAACGGTATAACGAAATCACTGATGTCGTATGCTTCAGTCAGAATTTCCGATGTTGTTGAATAAATTAATTCAGATAGTCATGTTAATATCAAACATTTCGTTCAATTTTTTTAAAAATACATTTAAGTTATTCGTTTTATTTAAGGTATTATCGCTTCATTGACCTATCTCTTATTCCTATTTTAAACTTGAGATGTTTAGAAAGGCCCAATTTGAGAGGAGGAATGAAATCCGTAGAAATTCAGGAATCATTTCGACCAAATCTTCACTGCAGCAAATCCTATCTCCATATCAACACTTTGCAGGCGAGATATTGAGATCATACTCCTGAAATGAAAACTTTGAAAGAGGGAGACTAATTTCAGTTGCATGATAGGTATTTGCAAATATTGATAGTTCCGTGCAATAACTGAACTAAACAAGCGAGAGTGTTATCTTCTCGACTTTCTCATATACGCACACAATATGGTGCGCTTTATCTACACTATTAAAACTCGAAGGGAAACACACGTATGTATGTGAGGCTATCTTCCCACGAACCGCAGAACCACGAACAAAGTACCAAAAGATGGGAAATAATCCAAGGAATCCATTTTTACCTTTCAAATTCCGAAATTACAATTAGTTAAAAATATATTAATTAAAAACACCAAAATGAATGATTATCCTTCACCTGTAAAGCCATCTATCGTGAAGAGGACTGCTGGTCATAGCAGAGATCTTCCTCGGTCGTTTCTAAAACTGCCGTCTTTCCCTCCGTACTAAACTGAAATTCTGGGGTCTATTCTGGCACCCCGGTTGGGTTGGGGACGTCACTTTTCCCGTTGTTAACGTGCGGAAAAAGTGACGTCTCTCAACCCAACCGGGGGCACCAGAATAGACCCCAATTCTATCGGCGCATCGAATTACAACATCTTGGCGGCTTTAATTGCGCCAAAAGCTCCTAACGAACTGCCGTATGATGACTTACTTAAAGTGTTAGAAAATCATTTAGCCAGCAAAGAGAAGCTGTTTAGTTTCACAGCATTACTTTTTATCGACTTATCAAAAACAGGACAGTTCCATTTCTGATTATGCGGCTAATTTGCGACGTGATATTGCGGAATGTGAATTTACTGTTGCAGTAAAAACGTATCGGTAGCTGATATTTTTCTAAGACCGCAATTTATTCGCGGTATTAAGGACAGTTGGATCAAAGAACAGATATTACAATCTGAATTAACTGATTTTAATGATATTGTCGATAAAGCTGTTGCGCTTGAAACGTGAAAAATATACTGTCGCGAATTATCGAAATCGAATACAACAGGCTTGGAAGATATCAACAAAATCTTAAAACGTAATCGGGAGTCGAAAAACGTATATAGTACCTGATGGATTTGATCCTTTATTAGGAAGAGTCTGGGTCAGACATTTAAAAATTAATCTAAATGAAATAGATCAAAACACAGAAAAAGAAGCTCAAAATGAAATATTTTCGATCCAAAACGTCACTGATCAATATCAGTTTCCAAAAGTATTCGAACAAAAAGTCGGCTGTGTACCTAATTTCAATATCAAACTAAAATTACGTAATGAATTTAAACCTAGTTACACTCCAGAATGGAATGTACCCTATGCTTTAAGGGAAAAGGTTGATAAGGAACTTGATTCTCTCGAAGCAGCTGGAATAATATCCAAATCAATTACAAGTTATTGGGGATCACCTTTAGTAGTAATTCCTAAGGGAGATGGAACAGTTAGACTTTGCGTAGATTATAAACTGGAGTTAACGATCTACTTATGAACGTCAACTATCCAATCAGAAAATCAGAAACAGAAAAAGATCAGGAGTTGGCACAGATCAAACGAGAACTTTTATCAAGTCCAATTAACAGTGATTACATTTTAGATAGTGGCATTTTATTTAGAAATAATCGTATTGTAATACCAAAAACCCTTCAACCTATGGTTTTGAATGAGTTGCATTCAACACATATTGGAATAACGAAAATGAAGCAGTTAACGCGACGCTACTGTATATGGAAAAATATTGACAAAGATATGAAAACTTGGTCAAATCTTGCAAAGATTGCTCTTCAGTAAAACACAGTCCTACCAAGGCACCCCTTCATCACTGGGACTTACCAATTAACAATTGGGATCGAATTCATATCGATTATGCAGGACCCTTTCAAGGATTTCATTACCTAATTGTTGTAGATTCAAAATCCCGTTGGGTAGAAATTAAAGTGTTGCAAAGATCACCTAATTCGGAAATTACCATGAAATTACTTAATGAAATTTTTGCAACGCATGGATATCCTTTAGTTATGGTTTCTGATAATGCCTCGATTTTTACTAATGAAGAATTCAAATATTTCTGCCGTATAAATGGAATAAAACAAAAATTTATCGCACCGGGCCATCCGGAAAAAAACGGACTTGCCGAGCGTAATGTTCAGACTTTGAAAGATAAATTAAAGTTAATGTCTTCTGAAAATCTTCCCATGCACTTAAAAGTTCAAAGAATTATTTTTCGATATCGAACTACTACTTTAGCAAGTGGCAAATCACCAGCAGAAATGTATTTAAATCGACAGATTCGCATCAAATTGGATGCAATGTTTCCACACTACGAAATGGCATCTGAACAAAAGATCAAGCCTCGTACTCGAATGATTAAAGTAGGGGAGAGAGTGCGAACAAAGTTTTTCGTCAACAATAAACCTAATTGGAAACGCGGAATTTAACTCAAAAACTTGGTCATCTGTTAGATGAAGGAAGAGAAGTTAAGAGTCACATCAATCAAATGCAGAAATCTGCAATTCAAAAGGAAGAAGTAATATCCAATGCTCCAACTTCAAATTCAAAACCTTCATTTGAGTGAAGATTACAATCCTGATTATTATCAATTTATCAACCCTCCTATTACTCAAAGGAACAGACTAACTACAGATCGAGATTTAAGAGACTACGACCAACAGCAGAGGTCTTCATCGCTTATCCGGAGATCTGAAAGATTTAGACGTCCACCGGCATATCTGCAAGATTATGATCTGTCTTAAATTTGACTTTCTTAATTTAGCATTTAACTTGTTAAGTAGGGGAGAATTATTATATTCTTCCTATAAGAACTGAATTAAACATATAGACTATCTTTAATCTTTCTTTTACTAACAATTTAGAACTGGCAACATTATTATTATCGAGCTATCAAATGGCGATGTATCAAATCTTCTGTGCCATGTTATAAATATGTATATATCAGCTAAAGTATTATGAATGTGCTTTTTAAATGTAAAATAAAAAGGTGTTTATAAAATTCCGCCAATTCATTCATCCAAAATACGCGGCCTGTCATCTCAAAATCACAACAAAACCCCATCAATGAAATTAAAAACTCGTTTAAGAGGAAGGAACCTTTTCATAGATTTGAGTCTCCATGGGTCGGGAGATAAGGGAAGATGGTTAAGGATTATTATCTCAGCAGGATTTCTGATGGTTTCACACGATATGCCTGGTTCATACTGACTGATATCAGTTTCTTCGGGAATTGGCGATAAATTGTTCAAAAGTGTCATTCCTCTTTTCAATCAGCAAAGAGTGAAGAATGGAGCGTATTCCTCCTTATTTTTTTGCGCAGTGTAAAAGCACTCCAGCAACTTTAAAAGACGTAAGTTCGCGATCTTTACATTGTTTTCAGTACTGAATATTTGCATAATTTGTATGATGAAAATGCGATAGTGTTTATTTTAAATTTCATTTCGCAAAACCTAGAACTAGTTATTCTGCCAAACGCAAACAAACAAAAAATACTGAGAAAAGACTGCCAAAAGTTTTGTAATTGCTGGTAAAAATTATCATTCCGTAAAGACGTTGAAATCAAGATAAATGAAAGCGATTTATTTAATAATTAACGAGAACAATGACATAAAGAAGAGAAATTCAATTTCTGCCGTAATGTGAAGGTAATAGTAATGTAAGGTTTCAATAATGATTGTTATGTTTATTTCCTCTCTGATTTACGCTATTGTCACCAATTAATTTTACTGTTAACAAACACATTAAA
>BGPR01002897.1:78051-156457 GCA_013235015.1 Araneus ventricosus
TTTTTTTGTTTGTAATCCTTATGTTAAGTACATGTACAAACATTTAAGTGCTAAAGTATTGTAATTATAAACACTTTTGCTTCATTAAAAGCCAGAAAGGTTAATTTATAACATTTCGGATACCCTAAAGCCTTCAAAATTTTTCAGAAATAATGTATCGTTTTTTTATGCACATAAATAATGTCTACTAAAATAATAAGGAAGTGCGATTTTACATGTCATAGACAAATCATTAACGTTGTAATTTTAATTCATTTTTGAATCAGCATTTTTTTCCCGCTGAAATAGCTAATCCCTTAATTTCATGCAATGAATTTTAACTTTGTCATAAGGTGCTAGATAAAACATTATTAAACTTAATTAGTTGTAAATTTTGATTAATATATCTAAAGATATGTATGAAATTATATGATGAATTATATTATTAATATTATTAAATATATTAGTCACAAAGGCTTTTGTATGATTTTATCTGTGTTAGCAAAATAATTACTTCAATGTTTAGAGTTTTTATATACTAGTCCAGTAAAATGGTACAATTTAGTATGCAGAAGGTCGGGTAGTTTTGATTTTTGGATATGTTGTTAGTGATGGGCGCGTGTCGTAAAATCTAAGTTTTCGACCTCGTCGCGCCAAGGCGCGCCACTTGAACAAAACATCAAAATTTTGGATCTTTTCTAAACTCAAAAAAAATTTATATATTATTAAGTTTAAGTCCCTTGCAAACAGATCTTAATTTGATATTGAAAAAAATGAATTAATTTTCGTTAAAATAGCAAGGATTTTCTAAAAGAATTTACATTTAAAATGCTAAAGAATTAAATAAACATGTAAGAAGATTTAAATTTAAATTATGAAGTATATCTCAAATGTTCTGCTACATTTACAGCAGATTTTTCCCCCAAAAAATGATTTTCAAATAAAGTAATTATGCCTTTTCCGTGTACTTTTCTTTTGTATATTGCGAAAAGGTAGTTTTGAAGATTATTAACCTGAACATGAAAATAATTAATTCTAAGAAATGATATCGTCATGCCCAAGCCTGAAGTTCTTTTGGATATGATGTCGATAATGTATATATTTTCATTTATTTCAGAGAATTTTATTCTAAATTTAAATTTTAGACTGATTACTTCAATTTTAATGTTTTAGTTATGATTAAGATGTCTATTTAAAGCTTTCAACTCGATAAAATCTGGAATAATGTCTTATTATTTATGAAGTTTTTCAATTTTCTAGTTAAAAGCGTAATTTATTTTATTTTAGCTTCTTTTGTATTCATAAACTATTCAGCAATGAAGAAGAAAGAATCGGGGGCTGAAGGCCGTAAAAGACGAAAAATCGAAGGAGGGGAATCTGAAACAGTCAGCAAATTTATGAAAACGTTTTTTGTAAGACCAAGGAAAAGTGATTCACCAGATTTTAAGAAATCGCCTAATGCGACAAGTTTGCTAGGATTTAAGAACTACACGCAAGGCAAGGAAGATATCATATCTGCGGCTGAACAACAGGGCTATGATGATGATCATCTCAAATTTTTTTTTAAAAGGCGGAGACGTTTAAAGTGGAGGATAATAACTTGAATGATAAACATTTGTTGATAGATAAGGAGATGGACATTGCAAAACAGAAAGAGCTCATCTCTGTACTTCCAAAGGCTATTGAAGAGCATGATATTAGACTTCTGAAATTTGACACTGACACTGGAAAGCCAGTAATTTCAGACTCTTTAAGGCTGCAAATTTTAAATCTAGGTTCCATTTACTTTAAAAACAGCGAGGGCCCTTTCTTGCCAAAAAATAACCGGTTGATGAATAAAAGCTGGTTTAAAAGGAAACTAGGAAATGGCTGTGAGGAAGAAAACTCTTACCGACAATAGGGAAGGTGCTGGAGAAACTTATGACTCAGAGGCTGACTTATCATCTGGAGTCCACCAACAGCCTGAACGACCGACAGCATGGCTTCAGAGAAGGCAAATGTGTGGATACAGCCATCAACGAGCTACTAAGCAAAATTAAAACAGCAAGAAGAGATGGCAAGCATGTCTTAGTGCTCTCTATTGACATCAAGGGAGCATTTGACAACTTGCAACATCGAGCCATACTTAAGAGTTTGGACGCCAGAGCTTGCCCAGTTAACATAAATAGACTCTTTCACAGCCTTCTTCAAAATAGGAAAGTGACACTACTGACCCCACAAGGTAGGACCACAAAGGATCAAAAGCAAGGCTGCCCTCAAGGTTCATGCAGTGGCCCGGCCCTGTGGAACCTCGTAGCCAACGAAATACTCAATCAAGTCTGGCCATATAACGTTTATATACTACAGCCTTCGCAGATGATTTTGTGCTGGTCATTAAAGCGGATACAAATAAAAACCTTGTAGAAGACACGCAAAGTGCAATAACCCAATTCAACTCCTGGTGCTCAGAAAAGGAACTTGCCATTTCAACAGAAAAAACAAATTATATCTTATTCAGCAAAATGGTAAGAAGTCCCAAGATCACATGGAACGGGTATAAAATAAATAGAGTTAAATCTTTTAAGTACCTAGGGATACACGTTGATGATCGACTCAACTGGCTGCAGCACATTAATAAGCAAGGAGAGAAAGCCATCAAAATGCAGCAAAACCTCAAAAGAATCGCAGGTGGCAATTGGGGAATCTCTCATATACACAGATGGACTCTCTATAAAACGGTTATTGAGAGAATGCCGGCCCACCGATCTTCAGCTTGGTGTCTAAATCCAACATTCAAAATGAAGAGGAAACTTTCTTCGATTCAAAGGGCATTCTTACTCCATATATCGGGAGCTTATCGCACCACCCCAACGGCAGCGTTACAAACTATACTCGGCATCCCACCCTTACACATGCAATTACAGTTCGAAGCCAGGTTTACATCAATTTATCGCCTAAGAATCCCTCTTCCCCCCTATCATTACAGATACCCAACCGCAAGATCTGGAGATGAAGGCAAAAGGCTGGTGCACTCATCCTTCAGAACATCTCAAACCGAACCAAATCTCTTTTGAAGACGGAGAAGCATATATAGCACGAAAAGCCATTTTAAATATTTTCATATATGGCTCGAAAACCGAACACGGAGTTGGGGCTGCCTTCTGCGTCTTGACCAATGACATCTGGGCCTACCAGTGGTCTGCTAAACTCAACGACAACAACACCGTATTTCAAGCTGAACTCATTGCACTTCACGAAGCAGTAATATACGCATCTCATCTGCCAAACCTTAATACCTCTAAAATAAACGTAGACGATAGAGCAAGTATCATGGCATCTTCCAACTCAAAGAGCACAGACGAAAACAGCTAGAAAAGTTTTCAAAATCCTCCTTACAAATCCAAGAATAAAGGTCTCTTGGGTTAAAGCGCATGCAGGCAATATAGGCAATGAGAGAGCAGACCAACTGGCAAAAGACGCAACACAACATGGACAACCCTATTCACATACTAAGCTTCCTAAACCGCATATAAAAGGCCTCCTCCGGAAGAGGATGCTTGAGGAGTGGCAAACCTTATGGAAGAATGGCGTTACAGGCAGGAAAATCTATAACATCATGCCCTCAATTAGTCTCCGTCCCACTAGCTGGATTAGAGAGGATGTTATCTTCTTCTCTCAACATGGACCTTTTCCTGCCTACCTCAAAAGGTTTCACCTGTCTGACAGCGATTATTGCAGTTGTGGTGGAATTGACACGGCACTTCACTATGCCACGGAGTGTATTTATACAGTGTCTTGGCATATGAGGAAGCCAGCACCAAACTTCGAACAAGAATGGCTGAAAAGGGTCACCAATAACCTCGTCTCCAGGCAGAAAATTCGTGAGATTATCAAATTCATTAGCGAAAACAGAGATCTTTTCCGGCCTCCCTAGCCTTCAACTTCCCAGCGAGCTGAACTAAATAGCTCAATTACCGGACATTCCCCCTTCAAATAAAAGAAAGGTCTAACAACATCTAAAGAAAAGAAGACTATTACGAACTAATAGTGTAAAAGTGAAAATGCCTGTGCTGTACATAGTGTATATATTTCCTTCTTTTTGTTTATTTTGTTTTTCTTTTTCTTAAATATAATTCCCATGTCTTGTCCATCAAACCGTTCAGTGACCGGTCTGGCCACGGGTACGGGGGTAAGAGATGGCGTTCTGTTCTGTGGGGAAGAAATTGCTCGTTCTTGGTTAGTATATTCCCCTCTAAAAATTTTGCATTTTTTTATATCGTCTTCTAAGGTAGACAACCAATCAAAATTGAAACAACCAAGTGGTTTCAGTAACTGGAAAACGCCCGAGATAATTTCTGTACACGAAAATTCCAAAAAACATCGAGAATATTTCACGCAATGGAAAAAAATTAAAATATAATTGATGCCGAACTACAGCTCCAAATTGAAAGAGAAAGTTTGAAATGGCTTTATATCTTGACAAGAATACTTCACCGTATTAAGTACCTAGCTACCCAAAATTTAACTTTGCGAGGACATAGAGAATCCATTCAGTTGGACAATAAAGCTAATGAAGGAAATTTTCATAATTTAATAAAATGTCTATCGATTTTTGACCCTGTCTTGAAAGAGCACTTGTTCTATGTGGAAAATCATTCGTGATGCACATCTTATCTCTCGCCGAGGGTGCAGAATGAATTCATACCTTTAATGGCGTCAGCTGCACGTAATAATTTATTAAAACGCATCCGTAAAGCTAAGTATTGAGGCCTTCTTTTCGATTCTACACCAGATCAGGCTCACCGGGAACAGATGGCAGAAGTAGTAAGATTTGTAGATATCAATTTTGAAGAAAAAACAGTATGCATTCGTGAAAGTTTTTTAGGCTTAATTCTAGTAAGCATGAAAGACTCAGGAAGTTTGGTAGAATGTATTTTAACCCAACTAAGAAACGATGCAATGGATTTGGATGACTGTCGTTCACAGTGTTATGATAATGTAGCAGTAATGCCAGGCTATAAAACTGGTGTGAAGAAAAAAATAACGGAAAAGAACCATTTCGCAATTTTTATTAATTGCGATAACTATTCGCTTAACCTAGTCGGAGTTCATTCTGCCAAACAAGATCCTATAATGGTTACATTTTTTGGTACTATTCAAGCTCTCTGCGTGTTTTTCTCTCGTTCAACTTCTTGTTGGGAGAAACTTGTAAGCACTATACCAATTACCGTTAAATCTGAGAGTAAAACGAGATGGAGTTCGAGAACAGAAGCACTGAAGCCGGTAAGTAAATATTTAAATGAATTGTTAGATCTTCTGCATAACATTGTAGAAGACGCCGACGAAACTCCTGAAACTAGATAGGATGCAAGAAACTTATTCAATCGAATGCTTATTTATGATTTTTTAACACTTTTGGGATTTTGGAAAAACATAATCACTCGAATCGATAGAATTCAGAAACGAATACAAGACCCTTCTATGAATTTCCACAGCTCAGCACTAGATTTAAAAGCTCTAAAAGATTATTTTAACAATGATAAAGAATGCATAGTAAATGAAACACTGAAAATAGGCGAAGTCTTATGTGAAGAATGGAACGTCCAGTTTGAAAAACGGCAAAGGAAAAAAAAAGAAATGGTAAGTGAGAACTCTCAAGACGCTGGTTTATCTGCAAAAAATGTAATGGGAAAGGTGGTGAAAAGCACTCTCGACCGCATCCACATGGAGATAAATGAAAGATTTTTTCGGTTGAATGAAATGGACTTCAAATTCGGATTTCTTTTGAATGTTGAAGGATTGTGTTGTGCACATTGCACATAATACCGATGTTCTGCTGGAAAACTGTAAAAATTTGGGTGATTTCTACAGTCGTGATTTTAACGGCTTAGAACATCATGATGAAATTCTTGATTGCAGGATTCTATTATCAAGTCGGCTGCCAGAGAAAAATAAAAACACCCGAAGAGCTTTACAATTCGTTGTCAGCTATGGCGATGAAAGTGGCTTTCCAAATCTCCGAATAGCTATATAGATACTTTTGACCGTAGAAACATCTATTGCAAGCTACGAGAGATCTTTCAGCAAACTGAAGCCGATACTTTTATACCTCAGAGCTTCAATGGGGCAAAAGAGACTCTGTGTCTTAACTCTTTTGAGTATAGAGAAAGCAGAAATACAAAAACTGACTTTAATAAAATTATAAAAACTTTTGCTTCATTAAAAGCGAGAAAAGTTCATTTCTAACATTTCAGATGCCCTAAAGCCTTTAAATTTTTCAGAAATAATGCATCTTTTTTATGTACATAAATAATGTCTATTAAAATAATAATGAAGTACAATTTGTCACGTCATAAATAAATTAATAACGTAATAATTTTAATTCGTGTTTGAATCAGAATTTTTTCCCTGCAATAGCGCATCCCCTACTTACATGTAATGAATTTTAACTTTGTCATAAGATGCTAGATAAAACATTAAACTTTATCAGTTGTAAATTTTGATCAGTAAATTTAAAGATATATATGAAATTATATGATGAATTATATTGTGAATATTATTAAATATATTTGTCACTAAGGTTTTTTGTATGATTTTATCTGTATTAATAAAAGATTTACTTCAATGTTTAGAGTTTTTATATACTGACTATGGGCAAAAAAGTAAAGAATGTATTTTTTCCATTATTATTCGTTTGTGTGCGGTTTTTATTTCAATGGATTAAAAGATTTGTGCATATTTTATATTATTTTTCAAATACGAGATAAATGGAATGCGCCTTTTATTTATAAATTTCTAATACATCTAAAGTTTCTTACAAACTTTGAATTTCTTATTTAAGCTATATTTAAGGGATTAAGGTTAAAATGAACCAAATGTTCTGTGCAAATTCAACCAAATTTTTTAAAAAAAATCTGTAATGTGTAAATCCTATCAACTCAAAAATGTTTTATAGGTTATTTTGTAAGTTTATTTCCACTTTTAATCTTTGAACTCCCCGGCATAAAGTTTCCGAAGAGAAAATGAGGATCACATTTCAAAGGAAAAAAAGGAAGGGGCGCCATTTTATGTAGGTACACCACTGGAGGAATCTTTTCTTTACCACTTTGATTAGCTACCAAGAGCACAGTCACACGATGCTTACTCTGTTTGCCACCATGGCATTCTTCACCTTTAAATGCAGCCATTTTGTTGGGTCAAACACTAGAAGAACAATCCAGTTTCGTCTGCGTTGAATACATCATCAGCTATGTAATCCTTTAAAAGAGAAGGAAGTTCTGAAAAGCATTCTTCACAGGAAGATACATCTACCAATTCACTTTCACCGCAAAGTTTCCGAAAAACAATGTTGTGCCTTTTCTTAAAATTTTCCAGCCAGCCGTTGCTTGTTTTAAACTTACTGTTCGAGTTCAGTTCTTTTGCAAAATCCCCTGCTTATAAGTTTAATTTTGAATCATCATTCACAAATACATTTTTTCAAAATATTCAGTTTATGGGTAGTTATAAATTTAATTGTTCATTTTGAATCATCATTCTCAAATACTTTTTTTTTGCAAAATACCCAGTTTTTGGAAATTCATAAATTTTATATGTTTCATTGTAAATCACCATTCAAAATATTTTTTCGCAAAATATCCAGTTTTGGGGTATTTACCCAGGCCTTGGGAAAATACCCGGGTATTTACCCAAAAAATATTTTCCTACCCACTGGGTATTTACCCACCCTACATCACTGGTTACGACCCTTCATTATTGAAGAGGTAACTCGAACCGACACCATTATTGTACTCACCTTGGAAACCAGACCCTACTTACTTATACAGTTATTTCTCATCCCCATATTTGAATAGCAACCCCAGTGGGATTGCCAATTCGTTTATGTTATGCATCGTAGTATAGTAAAGGGAATCGAGTATGCAATTGGATCTCTTTTATTGGTGCATTGGGTCTAAAATTTGATGCAAATTTGCAATTTTGATGCCAAGGACATACCAAATTTCAGTTATCTAGCTTGTTACATTTTTGGGTTATCACCTTCGCATACCCATGAATAGACACAGTCAACCCTTTTACGGATTGATCCAAAATTTGCTATACATCTACAATTCTGATGATAAAACTATATGCCGAATTTCATTCATCTAGCTAGTTACCTTTTTGAGTTGTGTTCACTTGCAGGCGAACGGACAGACACAGATTTCCCAGCGAAGGATTTTATTCATAATTTGACTGAATTACGCAGTTTTGATGTAAATTACCACGTGCCAAATTTCAACATTCTATCTCGGAGTTTTTCAGTTATCGTGTTCACAGACAGACATGATTCCATAATTTTTTTTTTTTTCTGACTCGGGGGAGATTTAGATTCATCCAAATCTCGTGGTCGAATTTTTTTATGATTACAATCAGTAGCGAATCCAGGAGGGTGGCTATAGGGCTGCAGCAACCCCAGAGTTAGACCAGAATTCTTTATTTTAATTAAAATCACTACAACTGTTTTTTCTTATCTACCTTTAAAAACGGTCAAAAACATGTTTTTTCTAGTTATTTCATGGTGTTTTTTGTTAAATTATCGAAAGTATTGTGGTGTTCTTTATGATTCTTATTGTCAGGTGAGTAAAGTCTGTAAAGTTCAAGTGTTTTGGTTTACATAAGCCATAAGATTTGACATTCGTCACGACGATACAAAACTTTTTATACCTCAGCCACCCCAGACCCAAATTCTGGATTCGCCACTGATTGCAATACTTTATGAATTCTTTTACTTCGCTTACGAGAAAGTAAAAATGTGGTTAATCGTGGCCGTCTACTAAGTGTTAACGTGAAAGGCTAAAAATTCTTACAACTTACATACAAACACCAAACTTGGGAAAAGTTTTTTGTTTCAGCATTAAAATAAAATGTTCAATTCTGCAATTAAAGTCAAAAATTTTTATTTCATAGACCAAACTTCATTCTGAATGAATGAATCATTTATGAGCAGACATTGATTTTTTTTAACCAATTTTCCGCGATGATCGTTCAAAAAAGGAAAATCGTCTGTATGAGTTGGTGAAAAAATAAATAAAACTTACGCGACGAAACGGAAAACACCGTACCTGTGTAGTATTC
Source organism: Araneus ventricosus (assembly GCA_013235015.1). Taxonomy (NCBI): domain Eukaryota; kingdom Metazoa; phylum Arthropoda; class Arachnida; order Araneae; family Araneidae; genus Araneus; species Araneus ventricosus. Next base: position 87,121 of record BGPR01002897.1, read on the forward strand.
AGCGAATTATCAAGCATGACCTCGTTCTCTTGAAAATAGAGAAGATATCTCATTTGATATGAATCGGATACTCTTATTTATTTTTTACGTGACTGAATACGCAGTATAATTCATATTCGGACTATTTCTAGAAATGTTTTTATCAGATCATATTTAATTCCTGGTTAGGATACGGAGAATTTTTTTAATTGTATCGAATGTGCGTGATTTTTCTAACTCTTCTTTGGCAAGAAGATAAATTAAATAGAAATTTCGTAGAAAAATATCATACCTTTGTTTCGAAACTTTCATGATTTTCACATGAAACGTGTACACTTTTCTCTTCGTGTTTATACCAATAGCATAATCGCTGAGTATTTTAATATTTTTGGAGAGAGAGATTTGAAGTTTTTCTAAATTCTGCAGTTTTCCGAACTTGATTTCGAATAGAGTAAGTCAGAATTTATTGATAACAAATATTACTTTTAAGAATATTTAACATTAAATGTTTGCTGCAAACTGTATTTGAAAAAGAATTTGAGTCTGAAACATGTAGACTAAATTAGTTGTCAACAAAATGCGAGAATGAAAATTTATAGTAAAATATTGGTTATAGCTTAGTCCTCGTATTATGTTGCCTAACTCATATTTGGCGATATAACCGAGAGAGATGTGAGCAACACCGAGTAACACCATATTAGGTAATTTCAAGTTCTTATTATTACGTGTAATTATGCAAAATTTTATTACATTGAAATTTTTTTCACGATTTCTAACACCTCACTTATATTGCATTTATTTATAAATTAATTTTAGGTAGAAATTAGTGGAATATTATGCGACAACTTTTCATTTGATGATATAGTATTTTTCTATACATTGGAGGTTAATTGAATTATAGATTATTGTTTTTTAAAAAGAGAAATTCAGAATGTTAAGTTCAGAAATTCGGAAGGAGTTTATGTGCGAAAAATGAAAGTAAAAAACAAAATAAGTATTGATTATTGAGCTACATTTTATATTCTTGAATTGATAATTATATAAATAATAAAACTCTTATTTAATAAATAATAAAACTCTTATCTCTAAATTAATAAAACTATTTTTTTTTGACTGACTGCTCCTATTTTTAAAATTTTTCTCGTGGCTATTTGAATGTGATTTTAGCATAAGTTTTTGCAATGTTTGCTGTGCATCACTAGCTTTTAAATTTAATTAACGCCCACGTTAAGTTGGCACAAATAAAAATGAAGATATTGGAGACATATCCGATATTTTTAATACTATAAAGTTTTATGAGATCAACCATCTCTTCGTTGGAAAGCAAAATATGCAATTCATATGTTTTGCTTTTAACGTAGGTCTACGTTCTTCCCATTGGGGTCTCAGGAAGGAATTTGATTCACAAGCCAAAACGCCACAAAAAACGTTGTATGGGAGATCCTTTATATCTCGGTAACTACATGTGTTAAAAACATAACTAATGTCTTATTTTAGAGATAAAGGTTAACAACAGAAGTTACAAAAAAAATTTAAAAATCGGAATTGTAGTTCAGAGACTACTGAGTCGCAAAGTTGGGCAAAAATACGCATGAATTGGTGACGTCCCACGCACGATGTGCGCGCTCACAATTGGCTGACGCTCTCGCTTGCCACGTTTTCGCGAGCGAGATTTCGTGATTGAGTTGAAAATTTTGTTTCGAAAAATTTAATACAATAATAATGGCTCCAAATGTAAATTTACAAAGAAAGAAACGCCAACGCGATGCCAAACAACATATAGAGAAGTTAAGAAAAGAATTGTTGAAACAAGAGAAGCAACAAAAGAAGCAGCAGGAGAAGGAACAAAAGAAACAGCAAAGCGTTCGGCCTTACTTGCAAAAGAGAAATGTAAACGGTATTATGAGAATAATATTATAACTTCGAGAAAAAAAAGAGTATCGAGAGTAACAAAGAGAATCCGAGAAGCTTCGAGAAACAAAAGAGAAACTAGAGTAACAAATAGAACCCGAGAAACAAAATAGTCACGCGAATAAAGTAGTCCTACGCCTTTAACATCAGCGGCTGTTTGAAAAAGACAGCCTCCCGCCATTTTTTAAGAAAGATTTTTAGACAAATTATTAGTTTAATCATTAAATATATTAAAAATTATGCAATTCATTTTAGGATTAGTCTGTGATAATTTCTTGTAACTCAAATGTAGCAAGTTAAAATAAAATAAAAAATTTTCCAGCTAAGTTAAAATAAAAGCTTTTTTTTTTTTTTCGCTAAGTTAAAAACTTTCTTGACTACTAGAAATTTTATTTTGTTTTCGGTTATTAATCATCATGAACTTTTAAGTTCAGAAGGTATCCGCAAAGGTATACTTAACACGTTAATCGCCATTTGAATCAAATACGATTCCCGCCTATTATCTAATCGGATGACCCCTTCTCTACTGTAGTTAAGAGATAGCAGAGAAGGGGTCATCTAATTAGATAGACGGTTCGAATTTCAGGCGTGAGTCGTGATAGCGAACGTGTTAATACGTTAGCTGCCCCTGACGACATTTGACTCACGCTTGAGATTAATACCTACTATCAAAAAAGATGATCCCTTCTACAATAGTTAAGTGATAGTAGAGAAAGGGTCGTCTAATTGGATAGAAGGTCCGAATCGCAGGCGAGAGTCATGGCTGCGAACGTATTAATAGACACAATCACCTCTCTTTTAGTCCATAATCGAACTTCTGATAATGATTACACAGCGTAGTGTTATTTGCTGTCAAACAGGAATTTTGGAGTGAAATGGTGCATGAAAAGGGTCATGGCTTTCTGGAAGATTTTTGGGAACTGCAGTGGCCTGGGAATAGAGTTTCGGGACCGCGGGTTCAAGCCCGATTTCATAGAAGATGCATCGTGTAGGTCGGCTTGGTGCACATTAAATATGATGCCGTGGGTCATGTATGCTCACGTTGTTATTCTGTGGGAGATGGGTGCCAGCTCAAGTTTTAAAAATTAGGAAATCTGTCTTTAGAAGCCCTCATATAACGCGAAAATGAAACGTTAACTTAACAAATAAAATCACTGTCTTAAAGTAGCAAGAATGAGTCTTACCAGTTTTGCAGGTGACGCTGGTTAAGGGGACAGGGGTAACATTTCATTCCTTCGAATCCGTCATTTTACTGACATATTTAAATCGGAGCTGTGATTCAATTTTATTATTAGTCAGCAATAAACATTTGTATTTTCATGTAAATCATGTATCCACTTGGCCTGGAAATAAATTAGCACGTGTTCGTGACAAACCCATCCAAAGCTATTTGCAGGAAACAAACATTTGAAGTCTTTTTTTATATACATTTTGAGATACAATATGTTCATTTTAATGCAAATAATATTACTTAGCAGGTTGTAGTTGGAGTGGTAAGTCTAACTCTTCGACCATATTCGACAGTATAAGTCGTAGGTCTTAGTCCGTAAGATGTTAATCTGTTACTAAGCAAATAAATTCACAGACTGTAGGTGAGTAGTCAGTCATATTAATGAATGGCCGTTATTGAAATGTTGTATATAGTGTAGTATTGTAATTGTTAAAAGTATATATGTTCGTCTGCAAATAAATGTTCTTTTATCATTACCTTTTCTCGTCGAACCCAATATTTGGACTGTTCTATTTCTTCAATAACCAATAACAAAATTATGGGCTTAGCTTCTACCCATAATTTTAAAAAACTAAAAATGACGACTTACTCTACACGTCATATCGAAATGTCTCACAGATAACAGCTGACGTGCATAGCACGCCATTCCAGACCAGGTGGTTAAGTGTATTTTCATGAGTGTTTGGTTCATATATTTGTCCTCGAATTTTGTAATATTGTGATTCTTATAAACTAACCGAACTTATTCTAGCAGAAGTTCAGGATGTAATAAAATAAAATTATTAATAATTTGAAGCAAAGTTAAATTCACTGTGACCTTCAAAAAATATCTTCTTATTTTTTTAAATATTATATTGAAAAAAATATATATATATATTCAGGATTTCATTTTTGCTTTACTAATTTTTATTTTCGAAATACCACACAGAAGACAGAGTAACAGATGAGTAGGAAACGACTTACACGCAAAGAAACGGAAGGAAATACTATGTGACAAAAAATTCCGGAAATTATCTTCCGAAATATCCTAAATGTTCTTAAATAATTAGAACTGTTTTAGTCGTAATGTATTCATAGTAATCGCCAGCAAAAATAAAATTGCTTAGAAATTTTTCCGATTTATTTCTTCAAATGTTGTATTGTCTTAGATTGCCATTCCATAAAAAAAAAAAAAAACCGCTGTCAGGAAGGCGAAGGTACATTCCTTTTTCCGAAGATATAAGGAAAAGAAAATCACCCCTTCGCCATTTCCTGTAATAAAATTAGAGGAACGGATGAGGATGAAAGAGAAAACACTGATGAGAGCTTTCCAACGAGGTGCCATGCATAGATTAAAAAAGCAGTCGAAGCTAGTCAATTAATTTTCAGTCTCTAACTTCTAAGCAACCAGTGACGGATTTTGAGAATATGAGGCGAGGCCACAGGCTCAAAATTGTTTTGAGAATCCTCTCCCTACTAAATGCCATAAATTCGCTGTCAGCTTAGCACTGCGATGTACGTCAAATAAATTATGAGATCCCCTTCCAAGGTCCGGAGACACGAGGCGGGCACCTGTGCGAAAGACCACCATTGCAATTGCAGCTATCGAAAAACTTTCTGTATAAAAACTGTTCATTATGATCTCTCATTATGTCCTCTCTCTCGGAAGACCACACTGAACTTTAACGTGTTTACAAAAAGCAGCCTTCAAGCTGAAAAAGGAATTCGCCAAGCGATCTCTTAACTATCACCAACGGTCGCCAAACATTACAGGTATATACTTACTATTAAAGTAGTGGTATACACTGTATGTCTGACTAAACAAAAGTAACTACGAATAATTTATAGCATTTACTATGTTTTCTTCCTTTCGTTTACTGTAGTCCCATCTTAGAATGATTTAACCCCTTAACCGTTGCGTACGTCATATTGACGTGCATCGAATTATAGCAATTTTAGGCTTATAAACTAAAATTTAATCATTAATTAGCTTTATAATCAGGTGTGGCGAAAAGTGGGGGGGCAGGGGGACAAAGGCCGAGGAATGCTGTGCCTCGTCGGGGAAAGTTTTTGTATCCCGTTCGGGGAAAGTTTTTGTANCCCGTTCGGGGAAAGTTTTTGTATCCCGTTCGGGGAAAGTTTTTGTACGGGGTATTCAACTATTTAATAAATAAAGATCTGGCGAAATTTGAGACCAATTTCTTTACGCTCGCCCCCCGTACAGTAGGTCGTTCCCACCTGTTGAGGAGACAGTGCCATCCTGTCGGGCAGACAGTGCCACCCACTCTATCGCCACTCCTGTTTATAATTTGACATAAAAAGTTACTTCGAATCCATAAGCATTTCAAGTATTCTATGCTTTCTTAGATGAATGAAAACCACGACCCCTTTCCAAAATAGGATTGGTCATCTTATTAGATAGCAAAGTGACTCTTAGGGGTTAAGGAAACTTTAATATAGTATAGTAAAGTGGAAGATCCGAAATATTTTAACAAATTTTAACCACTTAACTGAATAGTTTTCTTTGCTATCTAATAAGATGACCCCTCCTGTTTTGGGAAGGGGTTGTCGTTTTCATTCATTTAAGAAGGCATAGGATACTTAAGATGTTTATGGATCCTACATATTTTTTGTGTCAAATTATAAAGCTAATTAATGATTCAATTGTAGTTTATAAGACTAAAATTTCGATAATTCGAAGCACGAGTATTCTCGGGCTATTAAGTTAAGCGGTTAATAGCGGGTTGGTTCTCCATTAGCTTCTGTGACAGCAGCACTTCCCCTCTCGAACGAGTCCTTGACTCATGGGCTTGGCTAGATATGCTAAACCAAGTGGGATTAGAGCATGCCAGCAAGTTTTTTCTTATCTTTGCTTACGGGCTGATACAACTGCTATATCAGCTAGGGATGACGAATATTTGATGAACTGTTATTGGTTACGCAATATCAAAAAATTACGAATGCCAGAGATGAATACTACTGTCAAAAAGGGGCAGTGGCGTACCTACATTAAATGGCGCCCAGGGCAAATTTCAAAATGCGCCCCCCCCCCCCTCCTTTTTTGAGATGTGATCATTTTTTGGGGGGGAAACTTTATACTGAGGAGTGAAAAGATTAAAAGTGCAAATAAACTTCGAAAGTATTATCTAAAACATTTTTGAGTTTATAGGACATTAATTTACACATAACTTTTTTTTTACAAAATTTCGCTTCATTTTCTCAGAAAATTTGGTGTATTCTAACTTTAATCCTTTAAATATTGCTCAAGTAAGAAATTCAAAGTTGTATCTAAGAAACTTTGGATATATTAGAAAAATATAAATAAAAGTACTTGACTTGTTCTTGAAAAATTATGTAAAATGAGTACAAATCTCTTAAAGCACTGAAAAAATCACACACGTACGAATAATAATGAAAAAAATTATTTATATTACTTCTTTACCCATGGACAGTATTACACATATATACATACACATTACGGCAGAAACTGAATTTCTTTTCTTTATGTAAGTGTTCTCGTTAATTATTAAAGAAATCGCTTTTATTTATCTTGATTTTAACGCCAATACGGAATGATAATTTTTACTTGCAACTGCAAACTTTATGTGGTTTTTTCTCTCTCTCTCTTTTTATTTATTTATTTTTGGCAGAAAACTGAATCTGGGTTTGCGAAATAAATTTTGAAATAAACACTATCTCATTTTCAGCATACAAATTATGTAAATATTCAGTACTAAACTATGTAAAAATAGCCAAGTAATAGTGTGAACGTAGTCTTTCAAAGTTTCTAGAGTGTTCTTATACCACGCCAAAAAATGGAGGTATTTTTTACGTTCTTCACTCACACTCTTTGCTGACTGAAAATAGGAATGACACATTTTTGCTAACCATTTATCACCAACTTCCGAAAAAACCGATATCCAATCATTATGAATCAGACATACCATTAAAAACCATAAGAAACCCTGCGGTGATATTCGATTCCTAATTATCTTCCCTTGTCTCCTAACCCCACCGAGACAGAAATTTGTCTCGCGGTAGGATAGAAGCTCAAAACGAACTTTTAATTTCACGATGAGGGGTTTGGTCAACAAATCTCTGAAACATATTATTTGTTACTTTATCGAAGTTCAGGCTTCTGGGTTGTAAATAAGATTGCATTCTTAAGATTTTCACACACGTTGTTGAAACCGTTTCAATTTTAAGATTCTTTAGAATAAGAGCTAAAAAACCCTACTTTTCTTTTAAATGCAGTTGATTCCTTAATTTTGCGCCCCCTTGTGATTACGCCCAGGGCGAGTGCCCTACCTGCCCCGCCCTAATTACGCCACTGAAAAGGTGTGATTTAATCATTGGTAAATAAATGTGTGTAAAGTGTTTCAAAATTTAAAAAAAAAAATTCATTTCTTTGTAATATACTTTTGCAAAGTTTTATTTTTTAGTTCTATCTTCTGTCAATAGATGGCGCCATGGGAGCTCATCTTCGGTGCTTAGAAAGATCATTCCTTGGTCACGCTTGCCCCTATCGCCAGTGGCGGACTGGGTCTGAAAATAGTGGTTGCCAGGAGTCAGTGAGGGCCCACACATATCTACAATCATAACATTAATATATATATATAATTATTATTAATTATTAAATATATAATTATATATATGAAAGATCAGGCTTTATAAAAGGAGAAAAGGCAGTCCATTGTCATCAAGGAAAAGACGATATTTGTCCAAATCTTCATTTATTTAGAAATCAGGTTTTATTTTTCATAGGTAAAGCACTTAATTTGTTTGCAGCTCCATGACCAGAATTTCAGAAGTTTACGCCCGCGCGGCGCGTTGTTGTTGAATGCTTACATGCTGGCGTGAAAAAGGGCAGAAATGAATGCGCAGAACGCTTAAGTACTCAGAATAGGGAATTCCCCTTGAAACTCGTGATTTGAAAAGAAAGTTGTAGTGCGTTAATTATGTTGAAAGTAGAAGTATTTAAAATGAGGTGTCGTTAAGATTATTTAGGAAAGTTAAAAAATTAAAATATCACATATATATACATATGTATATGTAATAATCTCACTTAATTTTATTTTAAATTATAATATTATCTATTTTAAAATCTTAGTACAATATTAATGTATTCTAAAGTCACTTTTCTTATACTCCAGTTTCGTTTTATTTCCCACGCTAGGGGTATGTTAAATCTCGCGTTTTGGCATATTGATTACTAAAAGAATATTTTAATCGCTTCCACGCGCCAGCTTAAATCGCGAAATCAGCTACTTGTTGGCGCCATACTTTTTCCTAAAACACTTACGTAATTTACTAAAAATAGCTAATATTCCCTTCACTTTGATGAAGTGTCTATATGTTAATCCGTTATCTAAGAGAATGAAGGGATTTTCCGTTCTCTTTTGACTTGAATCTTTCATACGAGATGTGCGCATATTCCGCCACTCTCCCATAATAAATAAAAACAGTTAATAACTCGGCTTGTTCCTTATTTGGCGACTACAACAACGGAATCATTTTATGTATATATTTTATTATATATAAATATAATTTAAAATCAATAATCTATTCCTAATCTAAAGATATGTTAAAGATATTATTAATTAATTTAAGTATTATACATAATCACTGGAAGTAACAAATATAAATTCAAATTTATGATTGAATGTTAAAAAATTCTGGAAATAACTATATGGTTGCAAAATTACAGCGTGCTACACATCCACAAAATGTTTTTAAGCAAACTTAAAATAAAATGCAAACTATCTACCAATTTTAATGTTTTTAAAGAACACCTGTTACTGTTAAAGACTGACAACTGAAAAGTACAGAAATCCACTAGATTAAGAGCAAGTCAACAAGCGTTTCAGTTCGCTAGAATAATGGTTTCAGTAGTTTGATTATAAAAAATTCTAATTTACAATTGATTTCAGACAAAGCGGTTAATAATTTTAAAACATTTTCTATTAATCAATCTCAATATTCTTTATTTATAGAATGGGACATTTTTTAAATTATAAAACAACAGGATGTAAAACTTCAAATAGGTTATTAGAAAAAATTACGAAGAGGAAAGGTTTCAGAAACTACCTTTCCTTTTTTTACTGCTAATTCCTTCAAAATATCTCTAGCTATATTTATAATTGCCGTATAAATATAAGTTATAAAGTTTTAATAAACATAATTAAAAACATTATTTATTTAAGTTTAAGGTTAATTTATTCTACTAAAATTAGCTTTTCTTCAGTAAGCAAACTACTCATAATTTCTATATAATACTCATCTTAAAAGACTTAATGGTACAGTAGAAAGAAATATGCAATGGTATCAAATGCATGTTTAATAAAAATAAATAATGATCAACATAATAATGATCAACATTTAAATCAACATTTTCATCATTATTTTAATGATTGTGTAGAAAAGAGTTAAATCGTTTTATTTCAGACAATCAAAATTACTATAAGAGTCAACAGTCTTCTCGGTGTTTAAAAAAAAAATGCGTGGAAATTCAACTCACAAACTGAATTCCCATTAATTATTATTATGTACACGACATTCAAATGGAAGTATATACTCTTATTTCGCATCTGAACATTTGAAAAATCTTATTTTATTTTATCGTGAACATCCGCTAGTAATTTATATTTGCAAAACTTTCTTAGAAATGTTAAAACAAATCATGTTTCTGTAATGCAACAAAAACATGTTTTTAATAATTTGTTAAAAACAATAATTAATTGATTTTAATTTTAATAAATTCGATTATATTCTTTGTAACACGCTGGTGCGGGGCCCTATTTGGAGCAATCGGTCCAATCGGCTTAAGGCCGGCCCCGACTTTCAACTTAACAAAAATTAAATAAGTTGGCGAATTTAAAGTTTGTTGATATAATCAAATTAAGACAATTAATAAGATAGACGAATCGGTTGGTAGTCAAATGCGATTAGTGTTTAATATTACAAAAGCAATGTAAAAATAAAGAAATGATAATTTTAGCTTACCTCTCAAAAAAAATTTTTTTCTTTCTTTTTCAACATACGCTACGTATGTCCTTACTTTCTTCCTACTAAAAGCAGAAATAACACTTTTCTCACCAATTATTTTCCATGAAAGACAGACCAATAAGACAGGTCCCTTTTACTCTTCTAAACGCAAACGCATAAAGAAAAGCGTGAGTCATAAATGTCATTTGGTGTCTTGTGATTAGGGTGGGCACAATTTCTCCCACCCGCCCTAATCACAGTTTTAGGTAAGAAAACCTTTTCCTACAGGCGAGTTCCCTTGCTTATGAGATTTATGACAGTAAAATGAAACTACAAAAAAAAGAAAGAAAAAACCACCTTATAGCCATCTCTCACAAGAACCGCAGTCTATCTGCACAAAGGGAGGCAATTCTTTCCGTCTCTCCGGGGGCTTCCGAAACCAGCAAAATATCTTAATGAGTTTTGCGACTCGAATTTTCACAGAAGAGATATCCTGTTTCAATGCACCGAAGGTTTGCTGGTGAAACATCTGTAAATGATCGGAAGTTCAAAGGAAGTGGACAGAACGCCGTTCCTACCAGGGTCCTGGTTCCTACGGGCGGATATTCGACCACTCGCTGTTTGACTGGTCGAATTACGACGGCAGTAAATCCCTAAAAACGGGTGTCGAACTCCAAAACATGGACCTTGGGGGAAAGGGCTATTTTCTTTATGTGTTTGAGAGAAGGAGTTCTTCTTTGCTTCTCTGCCACACTTTCTGGGGGGCCCAAATTGTCTTCTGTTTAAGGGGCCCACTTGCCATCGGGCAAGCTGGCAACCTAGCCAGTCCGCCACTGCCTATCGCAGTTACAATGGTATTTCCTGTGATTCACCATCCTTGTTGTTTTATGCGTTTTCGAACGATTACAGCTCTCTTCGATTACAGCTCTCGTATAACGATAGAAAGTCGCTATAATCGTTCGAAAACAAATATTCACAGAGAAAACTTAGTTAACTGTGATCGGAACGGAAAATGATCGGATTTGTGATTCACTGGAAAGTGTATTTCAGCAGTGAAATGTGTTGATGTTAGCTTCCGTGCTTGATGGGAATATTTTTCGTTAACTGATTGGAAAATTTATTTTAAAAGTAGTCTTCTCTGCAGGCGCCATCTATTCACAGTATACAGAACTAAAAACACAAACTTTTGCAGAAAGTATAATAAAAACAAATGACAATTTTTTATTTAATTTTTTTCAAAACACTTTACATATATTTAATAAGACTTTGAAAATTCAAAGTGCGATTGAAATCACTCTTATTTAGAACGGATATTTAAGAATAACAATAGCAGAAATATTTTTTAATAAAAATATCGTTGATTATATTCCCCGGCGCTACTGACACTCGCTGTGTCACTGGCCATCGTGACAAAACGCTAATGCGTTTTTATCTTTTTAAAAAGTCAAATACAATGAGGGGTGAAAAAATTCCATGCTCCGCGCACCATTTATACAAACTAACCAATTTATGATGACGTTTAGTGGGGGAAAAAAATTATACTATGACCCGGGCGCTACTTACCGTCGCTACGCCACTTGTTTTCTCATCTAATTATCATCGTACATTACCATTGTTACCATTAATAAAGCAATCCAATGAATAATCTGAATGACTCAAACAAGTGATAATGAATAAAATAAAAATTTCAGCAGAATTATTTTTCGGAGAAGCTAAAAACGGAAAAGGGTCCAGAACTAGTTGAAGAGGACCAAAGAGAATATGCAATGTTGAAACAGGATAGGAATGAACGTCGAAACTTATGCATTGATGGTTGTTTTCCATTTTCCGGCAGGGACTGGTCATAGTTAGAGATTTCGCGAACGCAAGATTTCTGAAAATTGGTGAAGCTATTGAAGAAGTTTATAGTGAGTTTTTTTACAAAGTTTTTGAAAGATGTGATCCTAATACTGTTCTGAAGAACTGCCTAGCTCCTTTTATCATTCTAGTCATTTCGTTCTTGAGTATTTGAATTTGGTTGAAATCTGTTGTTGCAGCGCATCTCCCTGATGGCATTCCTGGTCGCGAATAAAATAAGTGTATGAACAATTTGTTATTTGAAAGTTTAGAAAGCCTTAAAAGCTTTGTTATAACTTTTCCATCAAATGATACATCAAATCATTTGTAATAATCTTGATTTGGCATTTACATCTCAATGATTTTTTTTTACTGGAAAGGATATTACTTTTATAAATGACACATATCATACACATAACAATTTCAGATGCTAAGCACCTCTCCTCAGTCTTAAATAATAATAATTCTTGCAAAAAGAAACACCAGAATAGAATATATCAGGAGTATAGTGGAGCCGGAACGCCTTTTCGGTATTGCTTTCTTTTATGAAAAATAAATAAGAAAAATTGTAAAACCTCCTTAAAAACAGTGCTATATTTGTCACCCAGGTTAGAGCGTTCCGGCACTGCTTAATTTGCAACCACACCACTGGATGAGTTTTAGTCGGTATCGTGTTTAACAACGTTGATCAATGCAATTATGACAATATTGGAAATTCTGTATTTAACAGTATAGCACAACGTTTTATTATTCAGTTTTTTACCTGAAGTAACCAGACAACCTGGATAGGTTTGTACATATCCTGGTTTTGATTCTGATCCTGATTTTTTAAAAAGAAAAAAGACAGAACGATTTTTGATAAGATGTCCTAGATCGTCCTTCTTTATTTATTCAAATTAAAATAAATGATTGTTAATTTTAAAAAACTAACTATGTTTAGTTATGAGAAATTTTACGTTTGAAAAATTCTCCATTTCAACTTTTACTATAGATAGAACATGGAAAAATGATTTTGTTTAAGCAAACTATGAGTTATGATGAGCAACTCGTGTTATGCAGAGAACTAAATTTCATCTTTTTCTTAATGTTGAAATTTTAATGTTCATAATCAGAATTAAACCCAAAAAATGGTTGATGTTTTCGGAAAAATAATAAGTTTCTTTGTATCCCATATTTTTAAAAATAATTTTTTTTAGTTACGAGCGAAAATATTTCCTCTTTGGATTAAAATTATATTATCTATTTAAAATAAGATGTAAAGATGCATGATATGGACGAGTTTTCTGTTTTGTTTATTACATTAAAAGGCGGTGACTACGTAATGGGGAACTTCAGCATTTTTTAAAAACGCGTGGAAGCCATCCGTATTTGTAGAAAAAATCATTCTAATTTCAAATATGCAAGTGAAATTTTACAGAAAATTTTATTTATTTAAATATTGAGAGCGAAAGATGCACTGAAATAGCAGGAATCAGGATGCAATCCGAAACGTACTCTCATTGGCCGAGTAGATTCTGACGTCAAGGGTGCCTTCCTTCGCATACTTCTCTTTCGCTAGTTCTGTACCCTGTTTTGAATCAAGGTGTTTGTACCAGCTAACATTTTAAAAGTGAAGTTTTTGACTTTTCTACTATTCAACGTTCAATTTCACAATGGATATTGGTTTTGTACAAGGTAAATCGGATAATTTGCCGAGGATTGATTCTACAATGATGGCAATGTATTTCAAGAAAAATTCCGATTTTATGATGGCTGAGATACGAGGTAAAATTTCTCCTTTTTTTGTCTTATAATCCTCCTCAATGAAACAACATAAAGCAAAAAAATAAAATAAAATGCTGAACTTAGCCAAAAAAAACCCTGTCATAACTCAGAATCCAAACAGTATCCCATGGTATGTATACTAATTTGTAGACAGACAAAGTGCTTAAAAAAAGCATGGAAAACAACCGATGAAGCAAAATTAATTCTAGCTTAATTTCTTTTTAATGTTAACCGAATTCGGCATAAAAAAAGCAAGGAAATCTTTAAAGTCCCATAAAAAATCAACTGAAAATGAAAAAATAAATTAATTCTGATAATGCTATTAAATCATCACTATCGCCGTGTGGATGAATCAGCATAAATAAAGAAAGCAGGAAACCGCTAAAGGTCAGCTACTTTTCCATGTATGTGTCCGAGCTTAACTTTTCATCTGAAAAAATAAACTTTTAAAAAATTAAACAAAACCGTGGTTTGAAAAGTATAAAATAATTTTCATTTTAAAATCGGTGCCAAAATGGACACAATATTAAATCTATTTATAAACCTTAAGTAACAATAGAACCTTAAAACTACACTTGGCTACCACGTAATCTTTCAATACGAACTCATACAGGTACTTATGCTTTTAACCTCATCTTATATCAAAAACAGAACAAATATGAAATTCAAGGCTCTTCTTGACAATACTTCCTGATATTGTTATGGGGTATCAATGGTTTCTTAAAATGTAAATTCCATGTAATCAAAAAAGGAGGATAATAGAGGGAAAAAACAAATTAAATTTAATTGTTTGCTTTAAAATATCTATTTTTTTCCTGCTAACCTCACCTTATACTTCTTTAACTAACATTTTGCAGACAAATTTTGATTTTAATACATTCATTGAATATAAAGGTTTTATTTTGCATCAAAAATTAATTCTGCGAATTATTTTGTTGAACTACGAATGAAAACGAATTTCGTTATCAAAAAAGTCGTGAATATAAACTAATTTTTAAGATATTCTTATTAATTTTCAATAGTACTGTAATTTTTAAAAAAATATAAGAGACATTCGAATATCCGTTGAAAAAATTTATGCAATAAAATAACAAGAGCAAGTTTTTTTAAAAAGAATCTTAAATAAGGTGGGATCTTCTATATTTGGGCCGGAAAAAAAATAAATTCCATGTAATCAAACGGAAAAAACTAATTAAATTTGACTATTTGCTTTAAAATATCTTTTTTTTTGGCTGCTAACCTCACCTTCTACTTCTTTTAAAAACAAAAAAAGATATCGAATTCTGAATTTACTGTGCTTCATGATATACAATTTTAATATATGTAATATAGATTAATAACTCACATCAAAATGATCTCCACAGACATGACGAATGCTGCTTGCTGATAATTCCGGATTAAGCTTCGGATCTCTCTTCATCGCTTTACACCACTTTTTGCGAATAACATAATTTTTTGCACATTTTTAAATAATTTATCGGGTGCCGTTAGAGTTGTATTACTACATTTAGGAACAATACAATACTTGCATCTTGCCTTGATTAACTTGAACTTGAATGATAGGAGTTATGGGATTTGAAGCAACAAAGGCTGTAATCCCCTGCCGACATTATTTTATCTGATGCGATAGTCGGAAAATATAGAAAAAAAGAGAATCTCTATAGAGAGAGAATGGGAAGGAAGCGTGTGTCTCCCCTGTCAGGCAACTGTGACGTCAGACCCGTTTCGCGCCAATATGGATCGTTTTTCCCGCGTTTCCTGAGAGGCGAACTTTGATTGCAAATTTTAAAAAAAACAAAACTGTTTAGAATTTGTTTTTAATAATATTGTTCGTTTCGAAGCATTTTAAATCGATTTAAAAAATAAAAAAAATGCTGAAGTTCCCCATTCCGGTGTAATGCTAAGGGGTCTGGTACCCCCGGTTGGGTTGGGTTTGGGTTCTGTTGTTAACGTGCGGAACCCAACCCAACTCCCAAACCAACCGGGGGTACCAGAATAGACCCCTAAGTCAATGGAATCTTCAAAGCGTATGTCCAAAAGCCATGCAAATAAAGTCAAGGTTTTTAATGTAAGTAAAAAACCCCAGAAAACTCGTCCATACTTTGTATCAAGCCGAATTCTTTAAGAGACACTCCATTACCACGACCTATCCTCCCCATTTAAGGTCCAGTGGCGTAGCAGCAACTTTTGCCGCACGGGCCGAATTTTCAGTATGTCGCCCTTCATTTACAAATTACATAGACCTCAAAATAAAAATAATGAATTACAGGAGAAAAAATTGATTTTATAACGCAATTCATTTGACGCCCTTGATGTGTGAAGGTAAGCTGCGAAATCACGCGTCTACCACCAAAATTTCTTTGACATACCGGCAATTTACCAAAAGAAAAAGACGAAAAATATGAATTAATCACAATATACATATATACACAATGATTATACTACTGTCACTGCTCTCAGTTAGAATTTTTTTCGCTACATGACTGCTTTTGCCGCCCCTTTAAAGTGCCGCCCGGGGCGGACAGCCCCCACGCCCCTCTGTAGCTAAGACATTGTAAAGTCAAGGTCTCGCTAGCGGAATGGATAAGAGGTCGATAAACTTGGTTCCATTCCAAGTTTCGTAAAAATAAGAAATGTCGTTTAAAGAATAATCAAGTGATGCGGTATGGAAGAAAATAAACCTTAATTTTTTCCGTACTCTAATAAGTAATTAGGTTTTATATTGGGAATATTTATAATTTTGGGAAAATAAATTGTACAATATTGAAACCACAGAGAGGAAGAAAGGATACTTAGGGGTCTATTCTGGTACCCCCGGTTGGGTTGGGAGATCTCACTTTTTCCGTTGTTAACGGCCGGGAAAAGTGACGTCTCCCAACCCAACCGGGGGTACGAGAATAGACCCCCTATTCTCTGTGATTGAAACTACGTCGAACTCTATCCCAGATTGCAATTTTAGTTTGCAGCAAAGTTGCAGCAATCATGTTCTGCAAATCTGCAAGCTTGCAACAAATTTGACACGATAAGAGTGCAAGCTTGAAACAAGTTATTGCAAACGAGTTAGTCACCACAAGTCGAACTTGCCGCAAGCTTGTTTTGTCAAACTCATTGCAAACTATAGCAAAAACAGAGTGCGGACACAACCTCGAATTCGATCCCGCGACACAAAGCTTCCGAAATCTGTTGCCCTAACTCAGTACTCAGCCAGCTAGACTCCGAGAGGAGAAAATCGATTGCGCTAATAGATCGCGCATACGATTTATTTTAAACTCTTTTCTTGATTTCATTAATTTTTTAAATTTTGTGTTGAGAATATGATTTGAAATCAAAGAGAGAGCGATTTTCGCTAATAACTACGTTTTGCTAGTAGAATAAATTATCAAATTAGGGTTCAAAAGTAATTACTTTAAAAATGGGACAAAATGTAAGTTATTATTTTTCAACAAACATTGACTGTTTTTTAGATTTAATTTTGTTTATAATCGTTAAAATTTCAACATTAAGAAAAAGGCGGTATAGTTTTCTTTAAAGTGCGAGTTCTATATTTAGTAAAAAGATGGAAAATGTTTCAATTTTTTTTATAAAAAAGTTAGTTTTTTTCACAAATTGTCATTGATTTATTGAATTAATAAAAAGAAGGACGGTCTAGGAGATGCTATTAAAAATCGGATGTTTTTTAAAACAGAGACAAAAGATTATCTCTAAGTGTGCAGCAAACTTTTTTTTGCAAGTGGGTTGATCGATTATGCTTTGTTACTTTGCAGGAAGTTCGCTGCAAAATTGCCACATCAAGTTTGTCATGACTAGCTAATATCAAGAAAAATCAAATTTGCTGCAAGAGTACATGCTATCTGAGATTGTTTAATATGGTTTCGATAATGTACAATATGGGCTCAACATTGAACAATATTACAAAAGTCTTATATTTTAGACTGTTTCAATATTGTAAAACTATATTATACAATATTGTTTTTTCAAATTTTCCAATGTTATATAATATGGGGGTCTATTCTGGTACCCCCGGTTGAGTTGGGAGACGTCACTTTTTCCTTTGTTAACAGCCGGGAAAAGTGACGTCTCCCAACCCAACCGAGGGTACCAGAATAGACACCATAGTGTGCTACGTAGGAGGACCGCTGATGGAGGAAGATTTTGGGGGACTACTGGTTAAGGGATTATCAGGGTCGTGGAATGCGGTCTATCTTTGATTTTAGCAAGGATGGCCCTAACGTCCTATGCTACTATGGATGAATATTCCCTTCTGGTCTTGTTCTTATGGTTTGCTGGCTGGGCAACCTGAGTTGGGTAGTTTGCAGTATGATCGCAGTCAGAATTTGAACATCTCTCAGAAATGTCTCGATTTTTGGGCAAATATTTTCTGTTTCGTTTACTTACATTAAAAACTTTGATTTTTTTGCATTACTTTTGGACTTCCGTTTTGAAGATTCCATTAACTTAGCATTACAACGGAATTACGTAGCTAAAACATTAATGTAAATAAACAAAACAGAAAACTCCTCCATTAGATGCGTGGGCTTGAGCCGTCACCTCCGCTTCAGCACATTTGACGCACGCATTGGACTACCACCACAATTTATAAAATAAATAAATTTGTTTAAAAACTTCCTTATGTCGGTTTTATTTTCACTTTGTCATAATCTTATCCAGTGCTATCCATCCTCATAGTTTCCAAAACTGCATCATCAGTTTCAGCACTTCATTTACTACAACTGTAATATGTGATGACTCGCTTTTTTTATTTTCAGCCAAATTACATCTCAACTTAGTGCCAAAAATATTAAGTAAAATTTTTGTTTACGTGATTCTGTGTATTTGTTCGTTCTGGAAATATAGTGTAGCAGTAACATTATTAAAGTACGTGCAATATCTCTAATCAAGCATGCAATTAAACCAGATCATTTAGATTTTTAAGAAGATTGAAATATTCATACTGGTAAGTTGAAATTTTTCTTTTCCTTGTCATGTGGATGAAGAATAGTGATTATAAGAATAATAATATTTACTTCTATCACAAATACTAGTGTATAGCCAATCTTGTTTTTGAAAGAATAAGAATTGTGAGGAAAAGTATTCTCAAGAGTGCATGTAATTTTTTTTTTTGTATGTGAATAATTTTTTTCTCTTGAAATCCTTTGTATGAATTCATGAAAGGAATTGTGACGAATATATATTTCACTCTTCGAATAATGTAAGCCACAAAGATTCTAGTCTAAATATATTTAATTATTTATTACATTTTTAATCGCATATTTAGTATTTCTTATTCATTTACACTACAAAAATATTCATTATATATTTAGCTGTCATTTTTTATAGTAAAGAAGTGGGCATTCTGTACAAATGTGAAAAATTAAATTTTCGAATTTCATTTTAAATTTAGATTCTTTTTTTTACTCTTATCTCCTTTTAATATTGCGGCTTCTTTCAAGTGTAGAATTACTTTTTACAACGTATATTTGTGTCTTTTAAGAACGATTGATTTTTCATTATTTTTGCACTTTAGTACGTATGACTTTCTTAATTAAAAATAACATTTGATGTTAATAATAATAAAAAAAAAATATCTAAAAATACACTGAGTAAAACTATAAACATTGAATGGATTATTGAATCTTTATTTTTTAAAGGATAAAAAGAGGTTGGGTCTATATGCCATCTTTAGTTTATACTATTTATTTTTATTAAAGTTTATGAATAAATAATTTATGAAGTAGGCTAATCTCAATAACTGAATAAAGTATTTTTTTTGTATAGTTTAAAGCTGAGCTGAAATGCAAATTTCTTATGTAAATACCCAAACCTGTAAAACATTTTTGTTTCAACATTGCCATTATAAAATTAATTTATAAATATTAAATTATCATTTGGAAGAATTTTTTTATTAGTAATTTCAGCCATTTTCTAGTTCAGTTGACTTCAGTTTTCTGAACTGTTCAATTTTGTGCTTTGTATTAAATATTACATTTTAATTCCCAGAGAGATGAATGTTATAAAAGTCATGCATGGATTATTTTTAGATAAATTAAATCATTTTTAGATCCCAGCATTCAGAAGCTGTGTTAGCATGAGATTACACTTAATGTAATGGTGATTTGAATAGTTTATTGAACAAGCTATAAGAAGCATGCTTTGTTTTTTAAAAAGAGGGTGTTATTATTTTTTTAATTTTAAGTCATGAATAACAGACTTTGGATATGGGTCATTCCATGTCAGTTTAACCACACCATGACGCCCATGGTCACCGATTTTGATGAAACTTGGCATGTTTTTTTTTTATGGATTTAAGTAAGCGTACAAAATATTTTTCCTCTATATTAAATAGTTTAGGATTTTGGAACCTATTAAAATTTTTCAAAATTTCATGTTTTTCATAGATTAGGCCTAGCAAACGCAATTGGTTCTTTCATAGAAAATAAGTTATCTTCCTTATTTACCAAATAATGTTGATGAAAATATTTATGAATATGCTTTATTATATCTGGAATCCAGAAAAAAAAATAAATTAAACCAGCAAGAATTTATAAATGGCCAGGAAAAATTCTGAAATATTATTTCGAAAATTTTGGAAATGAAATATGGAGTTTCACATGGAAAGGATTATCATCAAAAGGAAAAAGAATAAACAAAAAATTTTTTTCATTTATTATTCTAAAAGATACTCTATCACATGAAAAAATAAAATTAATGGGTTTTTAAGTCCATTATTTTTACTGACTTCAAAATTAGAAATCACTTGACTCATTCATCAGAATTGAAAAAGAGCCTTAATATTAAACGAAAAAATTAGATAAATTTGGTGGTGCATAATTAAAGTAATAGAGTAGATTTTATTAATTCTATGACCTGTTCAGAAAATACATAAATGTTGTAATATAATTTGATTTAGTCTTAAATAGGGATTAACGAATAGTGATTTGGCCAAATACCGACTATTCGGCTAAAATTCAGAACGAATACTGAATATTCGCAGCCAAATACCTACATTTTAAAAGCCTTTTACTTTTGATTTAAAATTGCCCAATTTTTAAATTAAAAAAATGTTTTTTTTTATTTGCACATTTAAAAAATATTAACATCTTGATGCATTTTTGTAATATTCTAAATATTTTAATTCCAATTATAAAAGGTGAAAAATCCTCTTCACTTTGAACTTGCTAAACAAAAATAAAGAATTCATCATTGCAGAACATGACAATGACAAACACAAAAGAAAATTTAGTGGATAATTTAAAGTTAGAAGGAAAGTCCTATTTTTATAAAAAAAAAAATCTAATAGCTAGAATAGAATGCCCACTCAGTTCGTGAGGGAGAAGAAAAGGGATGAAAAATGGAAAATTTTCCAAGATTTTGCAAGAAACCAATTTACCAAGAAAATATTTTTCAGCTCCTGGAAGCACAGTATATAGGTAGTGAGCACTTATTTTCTGAAGCTCATAATATATATGTATTTAAACATCCAGAGCAGACTTTTTCCTGAATACACTTATGTACTATGCAACATACAATTGGGTAAATTTTGGGAGATTTTTTAATAAATGTACTGAATAATAATTCTGCAATATTCTTAACTAAATACATTTAAAAAAATTAATACCCTGAATATATTTGGCAAAAGGGCCGAATACTTGCCGAATATTTGTTACATCCCTAGTCTTAAAAACTATTTCTAAACTCGAGTCACCTCGCTAGTAAACTGCTATTTCATGGAATTTTATTATAGGCAATCAAAGTAATTGAGCTGTAACAAGACCAAGTTTAACAACTAAGTATGTGCGATTTTGCTTAGTATCTAATATTATTTTAGAAAGAATATATTGTTAATAAGTTTTTTAATGTTTTGCTAAAATGGAGAAGTGCAGTGTGAGGAAAGTTATTAAGTGATTATCAGTTGTTGAATTATGTCCATGCCATACAAACTATTAAAAACTGCCTGAAACTGATTTGATTCTTTTAAAATTGAGAACATAATCAAGTTATGAGTTTAAAAGTATCAGATATGATAAAAAGAAGTAAGATCGGTTTTTCTTTGGTTGCATCCTTGCAGTGAAACAGGACAGGATGAATTGTGCATGAATCTGAGGTCCAGTTGTAACATTGAGCCTCATCTTGTATTGTGAAAGCATATTTTCACTCAAACCCATTGTATGAGTGTGTATTAACTTGTTCAGCTTTTCTACTAAATTTATCATTGAACTCGCCAATAGAGCTTGAGCACCGAATTAGTTCAGTTCAATTAGTCGAAACCTGCACTCAACGTCTTTACTATCATAAGTCGTCTTAATTTTGACTGAATTTATTGAATTATGTTGACGCCATACAAACTATCGATAGCTACCTGAATTTAATTCTTTTAAAATTGAGAATAGAATCAAGTTGTGAGTTAAAAACTATTTGCCTTCATCATCAATGCGTGTTTTTAAAGATATATGAATTTTTACAAAGGTACTTATGACCCTTTTAAAAAACATGAGACTTCATTTAAAAAAAAAAAAAAACTTTTAGGTTGTAACTGTAAATCAGAGTAGGATAATTCTATCCAATGGCTTCTAAGTGACACCAGGATAAAAACTTTGTACATCTTTTAGGAACAAGATATTTAAAATCAAACAAATTGATGGGAGTAATGCTGAAAATAGCTTAAAATACCCAAGATGGTGAAGTTCATGATGTGGGATAAATTCCTAATTATCTGTTACAAAAAAAAAAAGAAAGAAATGTGATGGATGATCTATAATTCTTCATTCCATGAAATTTGATGTTCTCCTATGAAATTACAAACATTTGGTGAACATACCAGATCTTCTTACGGTAAAGAAAATCTAAAAAGAGTTGATGAAAATGTAAAAGGAAAAATTCAAACTGTTCTTGAAGTTGCTTTGACAGAGGAAAAAACTGACTTGGGAAAAAAGTGTAATTAAAAATATTGAAGATCTGGACAAGCTCATATATATTTAATTAAAAATGAATTAAGAAAAAGCAGATTCAAATTCTGACAATTCCGTCTTCACTATTGTGGTCTAGAAGAAAAATAAGAGACTTTCAACGTATCTGATTATTCTGTTTGTAAAACTTAAAAACTAATCAAAGACAAGGGGTGTTTTTTATTTTATCAGAACCAGCTCTTAAATATAGGAAACAGTTGAGTCCTGAAACTATTGAATTAGTAAAACAGTTTTATCAGATTGATGAACAGATTAGAATTTTGTCAGGGCAGGGCCGTACCGAGATGATTCTGCGCCCTTGGCGGAACTGGGAAAGCTGTGCCCCTACTTTCATGACACATTTTCATTAATTTTTCATCCCTTCTATAAAACCCCTACCCTGAAAAAGCTACATTCCTGCAAATATTTTTATATACAAATTTAGCATATTTTATGATTTATTAAATAGGTTTAATAAAAATGACGTATTCTTTAAAAAATACTTTAATGAATATTGTATATTCATGAAAAATACTGTACACAACAAAATAAATGTATCATCAAATAAATTACAAATTGCACATATTTTCTAAAAGACAGAAAATAAAACAAAATCTATATCTTATAGCAGCTATTGAACATTGGCTTTTGTGTGATGCATAATAAAGAAGAGAATTTATTTGCTTCGTGCAATGTATAGTGTATAGTACTTAAATTACTAATTAGAAATAAAAGAAATTACAGCTGAAATTAAGAGTTGAACTGAATTCAACTTTGATTAATATCAAATGACTTTTTCTAGATCAGAGATTCCCAACCTGTGGTACGTGTAACGCGGGGGACAAGTTAGGGTTACTCAAAAGTGATTTTGGTAATGGCGAGAAACACAAAATGTAAGAATATTCTAGAATTTCGTTTCATCAGGTTCGTTTGAAAAATGAAAATCTTACGAGTTCAAATGTCTATTTACGGAATAAGAAAAAGGAGAAAGTAGATTAATATCTAGTAATTGAGTAATTGTTAGTTTTCGTCATGACCAGCCGCCACGACTTCATCGGCACTGTGGTTCCCGCATAATAGCCCCCATTACGAGCTGCACATGCGATGTCCCCTCCCCATTTTACAGGGGTGCGACCCATCATCGGAGATGGGCCCTAAGAGCCACACCACCATTATTGTATCTACCAAGGGAGCGAGAACCTGCTTGCTTATCCGGCAGCTTCTCATCTGTGAACTTTGCCATGCTGGGATCATGTGATTAAATATGTGATTATGTAAAAATAAGAAAATTAGTGATAATGTGATTAAATAAGGAAATTTGTTTGTTATTTTAAAATTGAAAAGTATTGTTGCAAATCATACATTTTAAAAAATTTCTTTAAATTAAAGGAAAAAATTGTACATTTATTAAATTGGTATCATTAAAAAGATATTTTTTTGAATTTTAAAATGATGTAAAAAATCATTTTTTTAAAAATGATATTTTTGAAAAATACGTCGAAGAGACAGCAAAATCTTGCCTACTTTTTTATTAACTGACATCTTAATTATCTTTTGAGTTTTGAAAATTTGATAGTGATTCTACTTTCAGCTCTGATCTAAAATTCATTTTTTCACTTAGGGCAGATAATCTTCAATGAAAACCAAAGCATCTATTTATTTGTAATAATTAGGGAAAGCATTCACGTTATAGTCAGATAAATAAGGTATAATAAATGTAATTCAAATCTGAATTATGCACAATCGAAATAAAAATTAATTTTCACTGAATTTAATGATATTAAAGAGTCATTCTGCCTAAGACTTTTAACAATTGAATGTAAAAATCAAAATCATTAATTTTATTAGATGCAAAACATATTGCCTGAAAATTTTGTTCAAATTAGCTTCCGAAAAAATAAATTGATGTTTTTAAAATTGGTTGGCATAAATAATATATAATTAATAAAATGGGCAGCAAGAAGCTCAAAGTTCTAAGAAAAGGCGCAGGCCCTTTCTCTCTCTCTCTGTAAGGGGTCACAACCAGACAAGCTTAACCACTGGAGCAACTAGCCACTCCCGTAATGTTTATTGAGCCACTGAAGACTTATTCTCAAATTCTTTTTTATTTGCACAGCAGATCGTACCAATCTAACTCTTAAACTAAGTTTTTTAAATGGTCATTTTTGCGCCCCCATTCTGCCTGCGCCATTGGCGGGTGCCAGTCTCGCCACCCCTCAATCTTAGTGATCAGTAATCTTAGTGAGCTATACTGCAATTTTAAATTGGAATACCCAATTTAACTTGAAAATATGTCTTTCAAAATTTTGTTCTTTGAGACCTAAGTGGTGTGTTTTGGCTACTGCCAGTGGCACACACTTGGTGTGTGTATGCACAATACATCAAAGTGTTATTTTATTACGGAGCAGATACTGAAGTGGATTGCAAAGAATTTATATCATAAAACTGTTTGTGAAGAAGTAGAAAGAGAGTGTGTGCTGAGGCATTGTGACAGGTGCCCATCAAAGGATAACCTTGTCCAGTTTTTACAGTCAAAATTAAGACGACTATGATGATAAAGGCGTTGTTGAGTGCAGGGTTTGACTGATTGAACTGAACTAATGTGGTGCTCAAGCTGTATTGGTGAGTTCATTCATAAATTAGTACAAAAGCTGAACAAGCTAATACACACTCATACAATGGATTTGAGTGAAAATATGCTTTCACAATGAAAGATGAGGCATGAGGCTCAATGTTACCACTGGACCTCGGATTCATGCACGTGCATCCTGATTGCATCTTGTTATGTTTCACTGCAAGGATGCAATCAAAGAAAAACCGATTTTGCTTCTTT
Organism: Araneus ventricosus; assembly: GCA_013235015.1. Taxonomy (NCBI): domain Eukaryota; kingdom Metazoa; phylum Arthropoda; class Arachnida; order Araneae; family Araneidae; genus Araneus; species Araneus ventricosus. The sequence goes on from BGPR01002897.1 coordinate 112,580, forward strand.
GTATCATATCTGATACTTTTAAACAAAAAAACTTGATTCTGTTCTCAATTTTGAAAGAATCAAATCAGTTTCAGGCAGTTTTTAATAGTTTGTATGGCATGGACATAATTCAACAACTGATAACCACTTAATAACTTTCCTCACACTGCACTTCTCCATTTTAGCAAAACATTAAAAAACTTATTAACAATATATTCTTTCTAAAATAATATTAGATACTAAGCAAAATCGCACATACTTAGTTGTTAAACTTGGTCTTGTTACAGCTCAATTACTTTGATTGCCTATAATAAAATTCCATGAAATAACAGTTTACTAGTGAGTTGACTAGAGTTTAGAAATATTTTTGAAGACTAAATCAACTTATATTATAATATTTATGTATTTTATGAACAGATCTTAGAATTAATAAATCTACTCTATTACTGTGATTATGCACCACCAAATTTATCTTTTTTTTTGTTGATATTAATGCTCTTTTTCAATTTTGATGAATGAGTCAAGTGATTTCTAATTTTAAAGTCAGTAAAAATAATGAAGGACTTGAAAACCCATTAATTTTATTTTTTCATGTGATAGAATATATCTTTTAGAATAATAAATAAAAAAAAAATGGTTATCTTTTTCCCTATTGATGGCAATCCTTTCAGTGTGAAACTCCATATTTCATTTCCAAAATTTTCAAAATATTATTTTAGAATTTTTCTTGGCCATTTATAAATACTTGCTGGTTTAATTAATTTTTTTTCTGGATTTCTTGTATATTAAAGTACATTCATAAATATTTTCATCAACATTGGTTGGCAAATGAGGAAGATAACTTATTTTCTATTAAAGAACCAATTGCGTTTGCTAGGCCTAATCAATAAAAAAAAATGTGAAATTTTGAAAAATTTTAACAAGCTATGAAACCTAAACTATTTTGAGATGAAGCAAAAATATTTTATATGCTTACTTAAATCCATAAAAGGAACAACAATGTTAAGTTTCACCAAAATCAGTGACCATGGGTGTCATGGTGTGGTTGAACATGGAATTTTATTTTGAGATAAATTTTAATTTATGGAGAATTATGTTATAGTATTTAATCGAATATTCAGTTTTGGTATAAGCACTCTGTAAATATCTTGAATTAAGTAATTTGAATTAGATTTAGTTTTGTAAATTATGAAATATATGTAAACTTCTTGGTATTAACATTTGAATGTGTGGATGGCTTTTAATTTCATGTGTACTAGTTTATCTAGTCTTTGTATTATAAATAAAATTTTTAATGGCTAAATCTTCATTTAAAGTAATTATTTAATGAACTCAATAATTTAATGTCCAAGTCCATTTTACTAGAATTTTTTAATCTATTTTGATGAAATATAAAGGAAAATGTTTTTCGTTTTGTAAGGTTTAGGCTCATCTGTAAAGTTTTATTGAATTAAATAAATCTGATTAAGATGAGTACATATGCATTGTATAACAAGAAAATAAAATTATTTGTAACATTGTAATAATATTGTTGAATTAAAATATCATTTAATCAAGAAATATTATTTTAGGTTTTGTTCATTTGCTTCAGTTTATTTATAAAGATAATCCTGCTGTTATGTATTATCCATGAGTTTTAAAGTAAGTTTTAAATATTAATAACATTGAAAGTTATGAAATAAATAATTTTACATTTATTAAAATAATCATTTGTTTATTAAGTGCTTTCTTAAGTCAAAGCTTACAAAAATGAAGTTTTTTGTCATTGCTGGATTTATAAGAACTAAAAATAAAGTTTACTAACAAACGATTATATAGCTTTCTAAAATAAACACTAAATTTTTATAATTGCTTTTCTACCATAAAATTTTGGCTGTATTTGATGTATTTTTTTGTATTTTATATAAATCCTTGGATTGATTTTGCTTTGAGATGTGATTTTAAAATAAAATGATTTTATACTGTGCCTCCCAGTTTGCCGGCAGTCGCAGTGTGATAAAGAAAAAGAAATAAAATTTAAAACTAATAATTTGATGTCATAAAATTATTTTACAATTTTAATTGCAACAAAATTTTAAAATTCTATTTTTTTCAGCAATAGTTTATATATTAAGTTTGCAGATCAGTGCTGTTTCGAAAGTAATTGTGATTTGAAACTAAAAATTTGACTTTAACCATAGTCAATAAACAGTGATTTGGTTGCTGACATCTAGAAATTGCTTTGAACTGTTATGAAATAAATTTAAAAATAATAAATAAGATTAATCTGATACTGTAATACAAGCAATTACAGTAAAACCTGTTTATAACGATATTTTAGGGACCTAGAAAAAGGTTGAAATGATGCAGCATTAAAGATTTTTAAAGGTTAAAAATAGTATTAATTATATTCAAGTAAAATTATCTTTATAGACAGGTGCATCTAAAAAGTGATTATTGCTGTAGACAAGTTCAGATTACTTTGAATAAATGGAAATTTCACCAGGATCAAAGAAAATATTGTTATAGGCAGGTGTATAATTGTAGACATTATCATTATGCACAAGTTTCACAGTATATTTCCTAGGCATTAAAATATATATTAAAATCAGTTATATTTGGATAAGATATTTACTGTTTGTTCTATTTTGAAGGTAGCATGTCCGATCCAGATTACAAGAATCCGTTTGCTGCTCTGTTTCCTTGTTCTGATGAAAGTGATGCATTTAAAGCTGGCGTGATTCCATCTGAGATAATTGACAGACCTAGTAAGAGTGGTGAATGTGGCTCTCAAGAAACATCTAGTGCTGAAATGCAGACTTCGGATGTGGCAGTTCCCAAAGTGGACGATAGAGAGAAACACATTTCCAGTCATTTTTATGAACATGTATTTCGAATAACATTATCCAAAGGTATTAATGATATTGCAATTAATATTTTGAAAGGGAATCATGATTATGGAAAGTGCATAAAGATGCACATTTTTCTATGATTAGCTGAAATATATAGCAGTGTTGAATAATCATGCAATGTATTATTTTTCAGAAAAATTTTAAGACTATATCTTATAAGATTTTAATTAAACAGTTGTATGAATTTTTGAAGTAATTTCTTTTGTTAAGTTTATGATGAATTCGCTTGTTTAATAAATCATTAAGCAACAAACAAATTATAATTGAGGAAATTATATAGATTTATTTAATAATAATTATAATTTCATATATATATATATATATGAAAGAAATTGTTAATTAACTTTGCATTTAGTTGTAAATTATTTTCATAGGAGTTTATTTAGATTTAATTATGAGTTATAAATTTTAATTTTAAGAAATGGAGAAATACAAAATATGCAACCATAGACTGATATTCTTTGCATTTTCTTTCTTTTGTTTAAACTAAATTATAAGCTTATTTTACCAGTCAAAGCAATCTAGTCACATAATTTTGAAATAATAATGATAAAAAAAAAAGACTGCATGCAAGTGCATAACATGAAATGATTTAAATTCTGAGCACCTAATTTCATAATGATATGTCAATATTGTGTTGGCTTATATACTTGCTTTATAATTATGTGCTTTTTATAATAATATTGATATATCGTTAGAGTGACTTAGTTAGAATGCCTATATTGTAATATACATATGGTGGCTAGTTAAAGTGGTCTTTATTTTATTTTTTAAAATTCAAATAAAGCTGGTTAAACTGATAATTGAAATGTTTTTAATTGTATTTCAGAGGTAAAAATAAGTAATTACATTTTATTTTTGTTTAATATGTTTTAATGCTATTTATGAATTCATTTTTGTTTAAAAAACTGGTCTAATATAAGTAATTTGTCATAGAGATAAACTAAGGTATTTGGATCTGTCAATCGGGTATTTTAAATTACTTTATGGATCATATTTTTGTTAGTAAACAATAATCCTAAGCTATTCTGTTTTAATACATTTTTGATTGTTGTGGTAAAAAAACTTGATAAACTATTTTTATTTTTGTAAATTTTAAAAATCACCTGCTACCATTTTAACTAAAGTGCTATCTCTTACAGAATCCTGTTGTAATAAGAATGGACCATCATCCCTAATATTCTTAAATGAAGTACATGTTGCTTTATGTTATCAAACAGAAATAGATGAAAACTCTATTGATAGGGTAAGTTTTTTTGTGCTATTAATCAACTGAAAGAGCTGTGTTTGCTTGCATTTTTTGAAGTGACTGACAATATAGATTATAATTTTAATGGAATGGTTTAAGAATGACTAATGTAATGAAAATATTATTTTAAGGTTTTATTTTTTTTAAAATATTCTTTGCAGAAAATGAGCTAAGGTTGATTTTTGTGGTATTGTTTTGAATATAGATTTCAGGGGAATTCAGCATCACAAGTATTGATTGGCAGCATTACACGAAATCATGAAATTACCAATGATTTACAAATGATCTTTCTGCCATAAATGTTTGCTTCATGGTATTTTTGTTTGATACATTTAGATTAAACTGTCTTGGAGGTGGCTGATCATTTTAGAAGTTATCTGAGATAGCAAGTGCTTGTGCTTTCAAGCTACTGTAGGTTTCAGGATTCATCAGTGATGTTGGTCTTTTGCCCATTGGTGTGTTTCATAGACATCATCTTGCCATCTTTTGTGTAGGTTGTCATAAGAACTAATACTGTGCTCCTTGCTGAACACGTTCCAACAAACAGGTTATAATTTCTAATCTGTCAGGTCTCGCACTGCAGTATCTTTCAGAACATACAATGAAGACAGCAATACTTATGGCTGATATTGAGAGTCTGATATCTTCCCTTTTATGCTCTTTAGGAGCAAATTTCTGTTGTAGGCAGCATGGATGCACTGAAGGTGTGAAATATGGCATACTTTTTCCACAAGTGTTCACGCATTACTATATGATGTGACATTACTATGTGTGTATCTTCTTTATATATATATTTTTATTGTTAGTATAAATGGCTATTGAGTATTATATATGAATAATAAAGAAAAGAAAAATGCTGAGTTAAATGAAATGATTTGTTTATGCTTATTAATGCATTTCTAGAATTTAAATTAATAACTATCTTCCCTTAGGTGAGTTGAGAAATGTAATGCCATAAAACATTGAAAATTAAATATGCTTTAATTTTCATATTAATAAATTGTATTTGCTTAAGAATATGAGAACTCGGTAATGAGAGAAAATGCTGAATCTAAATTAAGAATTTTCAAGAAATTTGATTATTTCATTGAAAATCTAAAATTTTCATTTGTCCTATCATGTTATACCTAATCCCAGTTTGAAAACCAATTGCTTAAAAAGAAGAGCTTGTATAAATTTCTATTTGTGCAGATAATATTCTTAATGTTAAAAAGGCAATTGCAAATTAGATGCAAGGTAAATAAATATTCATTGACTGTGTAGTGCTAGAAATTGTATATAATGCAACAAAAATTAGTGAATTCATTCTACTGTGTGTATTTCAGAATATTTGGAAGAGGAATTTTAATATTAATTTGATCTCTGTTGTTACAATAAAAATTTTCCATGATTTTAAATCATATTATGCAATCAATGCATTAAAAATCTAGTTTTCAATTTTTTTGTACTTGATTATTTTATTTCTATCTTACTTGGATTTGCAATTTCAGTCATAACCTTTTTTTAAAATGGGTATGGTGAAGGCTATATGTATACAGGGTGATTTAAAATAACGTTGACAAAATGAAGCTGCCAATCAGGTGTACTGAAACAAATAAAAATCATATAGGCATATAAGGTCAAAAATGTCAAATGAAGATTTTGAAATGTTCTTTAAGGCAATTCATACTGAAAGGATGTTATGCTAGATCAAATAATAAAAATTTTAAAATCTTTATTTCTAGTTATATTAGACATGTTAAGCAATAATACTTCAAAGGAGGGAAAAAAACCTTTTGTCAGAAGCACTGACAGATGCCTAGCATATATGCTGCATCCAATAATGCATCTTTCAAAATTTCCAGTTGGATCTTAGATACATCCTGCTACTGCTTTGATTCTTCATATTAAGTTGTCAAATTAAATATGCAAGAAGTTGTGTGCGTCTTAAGAGGAATCCTTGGCTTAAGTGAAACCATCCTGGCTTTGTCCTCATAAGAATGCCCTCTTGTGCTTTTATATAGCATTTCTGATCCTTGTTCCTCTGTGATTTTTCAGTTCTCTGATCTGCTGTTTCATTTTGTCAACACTATTTTGAATTGCCCTGTATATGTTCACTTTCAAACGAAATATCTTTTATTGTGATTTGTATCTAAGTGTGACATCCCCCAACAGCCACCTTCTTGGAGGCCCTTAATGAGTCACCACCTAGCTGGCCATCCTGGACCGGACCTGCAATTTGATTCGGATAATAACATGAACACATGCTAGCGTTAAATAGCAGGATTTTTCAAAGGTGAAAATGGAATTTTTTTGGTGATAGTGTTTTGTGTGAAAATCACATTCGAAGTACCTTTAAAAGAAGTGAGAAGGTTAGAAATGAGATCAACATGATTGAACAACAAAAGTTGCTGATGACTTCAGATTTTAGTTTGTAAATAGTGTAATCATTAGTGTTTATGTCCTATTAGTATGTTTTATTAAAGGATATTCCCGAACACTTTAGCTGCATGCTTGGCTGTATAAATGAACCACTTGAGCTTCATACCTAAAAACTTTCAGTTATATTACAGTTTTATTAATTTAATGCCAAAACTGTGATATTTTTATGCTGTAGGGATAGTTTGGAAAGTTTAATGCGAGTAAGAAATAAAGATAAATGCTTTAGTTTGAAAGGTGATAGCAAATTATATTCATTATTTAAACATCATTGCATGTTTTTACTGAATTTTTTAAATAATGTGGTAGGAATGAACATTCTTAAGTTGTGCATACTGCATTACTCCTTTCTGAAACACTGATATTCTTTAAATCAGGTATCATAGCAGTATTTTTAATGGAATTTTTGGTATTTTGTGTTATTGCAAATCAATTTATCTTTATTGCTGCAGAAATTTTAAAATTCTGTGTAGCATTAGTGATGTTACTTTTGCGATTGTTTGTGCAATACCTGTATGGTTGAAAAGCAATTTTGAATTGTGTCTTCAACTGTCTAGGTAGTTAGGCAATTTTTTTCTGTAAGCTCAGAAAAACAAAGTTTGACTTTTTTTCTGATAAAAGCACTTCATTTGGGAAAGTTCATGTTATTTTGGTGACTGAATGAAAAGGAAAAAAGTTGAACTTTACCTTTTAAGGAGGGGTATCTTTCGGAGAATTTGAATTCATTATAATGGAAAAAATATTGGAAATTCTTTATTATTTGTGGATTTACTGGATTGTTTTAAGTGATAAATTATTTTTTATTCTGAACAAGTTTGTCATTAACTTCTTATAATTATATTGTTTATTTAGGTGATTTTATAATTTAATTCTAATTTAAATATTTTCCTGAATGTTATTTTATCTTAATTTGAAGTCTTCTCTGAAGAATATTTTTACATGTGTTTCATCGTATACTTCCTAATTTTTGTTGCTACGCTCTAAAAAATTCTTGCTGTAGATCTCGGTTATTTCATGTAAGAATATTTCATTTTTTAAAGAATAATTTGAAATTTTCTCTCAATCTACTTATAAAATCATTTTATTCTATTAGACTGATTTTAACTGTAGATAGAATAATTTATTTGAACTAATATCAATAGGGAGTGGCCTTCATGCCACTCCCTATGTGTTTCCCTATATGTTTCTCTCTTGCAATATATTCAAGCATGAGGACTTTCTTATTCATGTGTAATATTTTAAACTTATGTCACCTATATATCTTTCAGCCTATATATCTTATATCTTTATATCTGTACTTTATGAATGAACTCTTATATTTGCTCTTATTAACATTTTTCTTCAGTTTTTTTGAGACAAAGTTTCTTGGGAAAGGGAAGAATTGTGACACTCGCTGACAGCCACATTCTTGGTGGCTTAAAATGAGTTACCATTATGGATTGGAACCATATATTGATACTGATATATTATTGATAAATAGTAGGATACTCTAAAGGTGATAATGAAATTATTTGGAGATAGTAATGGGTGAAAATGACCTTAATGTAAGATATGAAGAGGTTTAAAATGAATGAGATCAAACAGTGAATGTTAACCCCTTCTTGGTCGGCGTTGCATGTAATGTGACAAAGAGGAAGATTGAATTTGTCTCTACTTACACGTCTCGTTATATACCACAATTATTTTTTGTATTTCTGAATATTGCTAAGAAATGGCACAAATAGTCCCACTTTCTTAATGTTTTCGGGGTGAGATCTCCTTCCTTGAATGGAAAACAATAATTTTGTCGGAGATTTGAAAAAAAAAAATTGTCTCGGTTGGAATGGCAAATTAAGATTCATCACCTTGCACTTAGGCAAAACAAATGCTTGATGAATGTCAGCCATCAAATGTACCCAAGGGGGTTAAAAGTCGTGCTCAATTGTGGCCAAAATGAAAAGCTTTCAGCTTGGCTATTGGAACTAACCACTTGAGCCACCTAAAATTATTGTCAGCTATTATTTCAAGGTTTGTGTTAAGGAGTTGTTTTTCATGCATAATGATTAACATTTCATTATTTACTATTCTATTTTAACCCTTTCTAAGGCCTTGGTAAGTATACTTACCACCAAATTCATAACTTTTTAAGGTCGGCGTAAATTTTCGCAAAATATTTCGATGAAACACAAACCTAGATATTTCGATTTCTGATCTCAAACCATAATGAAACGTCTTGACTTGCTAATTAATAAATAAAATTAACACAAGATTAATGCCCAATCGGCTAAATTAATTTATTTTCTTAAATGAATGTCAATCCAAAGTTATTTTATTATATCACTACTAGAAAAATACGCCCCTTTAAAGGGTTAAGAAACTAATATGCATTTTTCTTTGGTGCAAATAATTCAGATGTGATGACTTAGATTTTGATGTATGTTTCAAACTAATTTTTATTTTATATTCACTTTTAGATTTTAAGACCATCATTTGTTATTATTTCAACGATGTAAAGGATTGATAATAGTTAATTTCATATAACTAAATTTGTTGTATTTTTATCTCTGTTATTAATAAAGATTATTCTGTTTTTTTTTTTATAAAGGCTAACAAATTTAGATTTGATGAAGATTAAATATTATATTTAATGCTAATTAGGTTTTGTTTTAAAGCAACAGGCTGTTCCGTAATTTTTTTAGATTTGTCACTGTTACTTTGGATTAAAAGAAACTCTAATTGAGTTTATTATTCATGTTGCACGTTTTACACTTTTCATCTGTTAACATTTTACATATTCCAGTGTTGTAATTTTAGATGATGCATTTCAAATTTTCTTCTTCATTCTGAAAGTTAATTGTGTGATGTTGTTCAGTCAATTAAGTGATATAAATACTTCATTTCAGCTTATGTAAAAAATGTTAAGTATGCCAAAGATTTTTTAATATTTTATAACCATTTTGGCACCATAAATAATGAAGGTGCATCTTTTATTCAGAAAAGTGCATTCAAGCTTTTTAAAACTATTTATTTCTTTTGTAATTAAGTAACTTAAGATTTATATAATTATTATAATTGTTTTGCTTATTTCTGATTTAAAAATGTTACATTGAAAACAAACAATAATGGCATAGCAAAATTATCATTATTTAATTCCATCTTCATAATGCTCATGACTTTGAGTATCTCTTGAAAGTTATTAAGAAACAAGCATTTAAAATTTCAGCCCATTGTGAAACTGAAATATGACTCTTTCATACTCTTTGGTATAGTTGTAAATTTTATATTCTGTTGTAATCTGTCTAATAAAAAAAAATGATAAAATTACATTTCATATGCATATTGAACTCTGTTGATTTTACAGGCAGTATTTGAACGTCTGTTACTTGAAGAACCTTCCCAACATATAGTTCGTCGAAAAAATTTTGATGATGAAGATGCTATTACAGCTGAAAAGCGAATAATTTTCTACCTATATCAGTCTTATTATCGTCTAAAAACTTCTAGAGATTATAAGGTTAGTGCAGATTCCTTTCTTTTGTTTCTTGAATGACATTTTTCTGTATAGTTAACATACTACAGGGTGCTGTTGTCTGTCCATTTAAATGCATTTGTAACTTGATGCAGTACACTGTCAATCACCCCTCAACATTTTGTTGCAATTACTTACATTTGATGTAGTGCATTTATCAAATGATATATTTTCATATCCTGCATACGTAGATTATTTTAATTTCTAAAGAAAAATTCATTTGCTTTTCTGAAAGAATTTAAAATCTGAAAATGGTTACAAGAAGTTACTTCTTTTACTTAGTTTTTTAATTTTTATTTTTCAGATTTATTTGAGATCACACTTTTTGTTCATTTGTAAAACAGTAAATTCTCAGATAAGAGATCCTTGTATAAAGGGAAAAAATATATTAGTTCATAATATACAGTTTACAGTTCTGATTCAAGATTTAATTTAAAGAATAATAGATTTTTGCTAGTTATCCGTAATCATTTTTAATGTCGTATAATTTTTATTTATTTAGTTATCTGTTAAAATTATATGTAACTCAACTCAAAATAAAACTTGCATAAGTTGAGCATATTTATTATCAATATGTTGTACTAAAAATTCTGTAAAAAAACTATTAAACACATTTTTAGATTTCTTAATATAGAGTCTTGGAAATCTGTATATTTATTGCCATTAATACATTGCATTAATCATAATAAATGTAATAAAAATTAAAGAAAAAGTAACTGTCAGAATTCTATTGGTAACAAGTGTTTGCTGTTCTTCCAGATTGGACCATTTGAAACTGCACATCATGTAATCGTAACTCAAACAGCATCTGCTTTATGTAACCCTGAAATGTTTCCGGATGCAAAATTATCAGAAGACTTAATGAAATTACTATTACATTATCATCAGGAAACAGGTATATGAAATTTTTTGTTTCTTCTTTCTGTTCATGAACAGATTTTTCATTTTCTATTTTAATTGGCCTGCAATATTAAAAATGAAAGAAATATTTACAATTGAAACATGGAAGGCTACTATATATTAATTATGTCAAATAGAGTATTAACAAATATGATATAAATTGCACATTTTCTAACAATGGTTCATAAGTATTCTGCAAAATTATGCATGAGATCTTTTATTTTGTAGTGGAAAGTTGTATTTTCTACTTGTATTGGTAAAACTGTACAAGACAACTTACTATTTTAATTTTTTAAATATTGTTTGTAGCTTTCTTGCTTTTTAAGAGCTTTGTTAATTTTTATCTTATCATTTGGTATATAATTTGAAGAGCTCTTTCTTATTTTCTTAAAAAGTAGAAACAGGGAACTCTTTTTTTTAACCTAACAAATATTTAAACAACACAATCTTTGCCCACTTTTTTACAGGCAGTTTAAAAAGGTTTAGTTTCTATAAATCATGAGTAGATGATCTGTGAAGAAAAATATGCCATTATTCTTTTGATATTATTTTATTCACTTTCTTCTGAAGTAAAATAATATAGTAAAATTAAGTGACCTAACAACTGGTTGCATTATTAATTCATTTTAAGATAAAAAGTTGTAAATTTAAAAAGTTTGTTATTACTTACTTATTATTTGTTACATTTTTTTGATAAAGTAACATGAACTTGAAAATTGCTCTTATTAAATTTTTCATTTTAATAGTTTTTTTTTCAATCTTTATTCTATTTTCTGTTATTTTAGGTCATTGTGAAATTTTGTCTCAGTTCCTGGTTGATATCACCTCTTCAATCATGGATCTTGAGAGTGGAAATCTGGTTGAAATTCTTAGACCATGTTTTAGTCATTTACAAGAAAAGCTAGCAGTTACAACATTATCAGATAGAAATTTGTTTAACTATATAGATGTTTTGACCTATTTTACTGAATCGGACCATTTAATCAGAGTAAGTTCTTCCAGGACTTGAGAAAAATTGTTTTATGTGGATGGAAAGGTTGTGTGATATTGATTACTATGTAATAAAATTATTGGTTTTTCTGTTTTCTCACTTTTACAGCTTATTAAAATACGTAAATTCTGTATCTTGTCATTAGGTTTGAGAAATGAATATTTGGTCAAGTTATTAATTATTTTCATTGCCCAATTTTTAGCTTATTCATTTTTGAAAATTTGCTTGCTTATTCTTAAAAACTCACAGATATAGTTCTTTAAATAATTATTATTAGCTGTTCAGTTGTTATCACAACATTGCTTTTTCACTAGGCTTTGTAATTTTCCCCCCAAAAGAATATAACAATGTTTTCACTGTTGCAATATATAAAAAATAAAACTCTCAGCTGAGGTATCCATCAATATAAATAATATCAGCATACCGTTTAAAACTATATTTTTATGATATTTTTTAAATCTAGTGAATAATTTATGACATCCTGTATTTTTTTAAAGTTCATAATGTGTAACATTAAATTCTATCCCCCTTCCCATTTTATCTAACAGTGTTTAATTTCTACCTACACAGGCACTATTGAAATATAGTACGCCAAATGAAATAAAAAATGGAAAGTCCTATCAGAATAGCTTATTGGGACTTCCTCTGGCAGTGTCCTGCCTGCCAAAATCAGAGTTTGACAGGTATGAGTTTTTCCAAGATCCTTCTAGGTATTCAAATCAAGAACATGCTATTACGGAAGAACGATTATCTATGGTAAGTCTATGTGTATAGTAAAACTTATGATATTATAAATTTGTTAAGTTTTTTGAATTTTTTTCTTTGATTTTAAACTATTCCTTTATGATATGTATGGATTTTTTTATATCATTGCTTATATTTAAAATAATATGTAAATAAAAAATAGTTGAGTTATTTACGTTTCATTGAGCTTAAGTGATGAACAATTCCGCAATTAATGCAGCAAGACCTGAAACAAAAATGTATCACATGTACCAGGGATGCCACTTTTCCGCCGAACGGCGGATTTCCGCTTTTTTTTGTTTTTTTATAAATCCGCGATTTCCGCGGAAATCGCGGTTTAAAAAATTCCGCTTTTTTTTTAAAAAATCAATCCTCGATTTCCGCGGATATTTCTTCTTTCTTTTTCTTCAATCTTTGTGGGTGATACTGCAAAGTAACTTATAAAGTTGGCTCCGAAATCTCAATTGATTGTGATAATAAATTTTAAGATATGTGTATTTAAGGCATACATTGGGTGTGCTAAGTGGCGTGTGGAAAAAATGCCTTTTGCCAACCCTTTTTTAAAGGCAGTATCTTCACTGGAACAATGCAATAGGACTTCTGTTGCATTAGAATCGATGAAAGAACTACCACTCTATGCTTCAAATGTTGTTCAAGATTCAGAAAAAGAAGCATATGATTTGGAAATGCATAATTTTCAAAATGATCGTTTTAGTGATATTGTAGAAGAATCTGTTGATTTATGGTGGAGAGATGTGGAGAATACCTCAAAATATCCTCTACTTTCAAGGATGGCATTTGCTTTGCTAACCTGCTTCCATGAACCCAAAGTGGAAAGTAGCTTTAGCATATTGAATAATGTGATTACACCTGGAAGCAATAGATTAAATGTTTCAACATTTAATGCTTTGCAGTGCATTAAGTATGAGCTGCGCTCACAAAAAAAATAAAAATAAAAAAAAAATCGGCAGTTTGTATGTTTTCCAAACATGACTTTCTCAAAGAAAAAGTTGATCCGAAACTGGTGAGAAATGTATGAAATTCACGGAATGTTTACTTTGATAAACTTAAAAACAAAATAAATCATTAAGGGAAGAGAGAATAAAAGGATTAAATGCCAGTGAAGAAAAAGCTCTGACAAAAAAAGCTGCAAAAAAGATGTCTGCAGATGCAACTAAAAGGCAAAGGATAAATCATAAGAAAAAACTAACACATAGTTTAAAGAGACTGCATGAACCAAATTTTAATGGTGGCGAAAATGTGAATGAATCCAAAGGAAGAAAAGTTGAGGATAAAAGTAAAAGTGAAGCTGTCAAAAACTTTCATTCTGAACTTAATTCTAAAAGAAATGTTAAAATTTAAAAAATAATATCCTAACTATATGATATATATCAGACATGTTTCTGCATGCAAATATTAAAAATAAAAAATGAAAATGTTTTATTTTTATAGATTTTCTGCATTTGAGTGTAAAAATACAGCATTGTAATAAAATTAATAATATTGTTAGTATTTTTCAAAATTTTTAATTTGTGTGAAGAATGCAGTAATTTAACTTTTTTGTAAACATTTTAAATTCTGTCCTAGTGTTGGACATTTTATAATTGTAAAAATATATGATTTTGATTGGATTTCTGTTTCTAATATTCATGCACAGCTTTATTGGGTAAAAACTGTAATTAAAAATCAAATTTAAATTATATATATATTTGTATGTGTGAGTAAGCCTCATTTTTATGCAGTCAGCTTATTTTTTAAAAAGCTTTTAATTTTATAACATTGATTTCAATTATAACCAAATTTTCATTTTATTATATATTATATTAATTCATGAAATTCATGCATAAATGTTATGAAAAATGGAAATTTTACTTCACAAATTCTTTTACTTGCGTGCGATTCCCACACTTTAACTTTTTTAAATTCACGCACAATTTCCTCATTTTTGCTTTTTTTTAATTCGCGCGTGATTTCCTCTTTTTTGCTTTTTTGTGAGTGGCATCCCTGATGTACATATTTTAAAAATCTAAAGATCTTTTTGTGATGATTTTTCTATTTTTTATATTGTAAATATCAGGTTGAGTAAAAAGTTTTCTACCCAAATTTTTTTTATTTTAAAATGATAAATACACTCGAAAACAGCAAAGCTAATGAAGATAGTAATCTCCGTTCAAATCTACAATCGTCTGCCAACGTTTTGGCAATTTTTTAATCCCTTCTGCGAAGAACTGTGGCGTGTGCAAGTTCAGAAAGAGATCGACCTCATTTATGGCCTCCTCATTTGAATTGAAGATTGTGCCATCAAGATGTAGCTGCAGATGTGAAAACAGGTAGAAATCCAAAGGGGCCATGTCTGGGCTGTATAGTGGATGTTGCATCAAATCCCACTCCAGCTTGTAGAGCATCCAGCCAGTCATCGTACTAACATGTAGTTGGGCTTTATGTTGATGAAAGAGAACCCCCTTCCTTCTGAACTCCTTTCTTCGTTTTTCGCGAATGACATCACAAACTTTAATTAGCATGTTACTGTATATTACACTGTTGATAGTCTGCCCGCTTTTCAGATACTCTGTGTAGATAATTCTGCAACAATCTCACCAGATACAGAGAAGCACCTCCTTGTTATTTAGGGCTCGTCTTGCAACCGAGCCTGCTGATACCCCAGGTGCTGACCACCCTCCTTTATGTCTTGTATTGTTGTAGTACACCCATTTTTCATCACAGGTCATAATTCTGTCCAGGATTTTCTCTTTCCTTTTATCTCCGATCAGAGCCAAACAGGCCGTTTTTTTCTTACACTTGTCTTCAGCAGTCAATTCATGAGGTACCAAGCGGTTGAACTTAAATGTTGTATTTATGCGTTTCAGAGCGTTAACTATTGTTTTTTGGCAAACGTCTGGTTCGGGTTGAAACATTTCTGTCTTGATCAATGATTTGCTTTAACTGCTCACAATCAACTTCAATAGGGCGGCCAGAACGTGGTCCATCTTCAATGTCAAAATTTCCAGCTTTAATCTTCCGAAACCAAACTTTGACTGTATCACAAGAAACAGTATTGATGCCTAAACTTTCACACATTTTTTGGTGGCATTCAGTCGCACTGAGTTTGTTATGCAACTCATAGTAGATAATCGTTCTGATTTGTTGATGTAGTAGCTCCATTTTAAACACTTTTTTGACGCACAAGATAATAAATTTTTAACAAACAAATTTCACAGTCGCGCAGTTCCAATTTTCAGCTTTCGAATACAGAAACCCATTTGTGGAAAGACTAACAACCACAGAAATGACAGCTGTTAGCGCGGAGGTATCTCCCCCCTTGGCGGAAAATTTTTTACTGAACCCGATATTTATTTTAATAATGGTTTAATTCCACATTTCATATTGTTGGAGTTGCATGCACTTTCAATCTCAACTGGAGTATCAATGTCTAATTTTGAAGGAAACTATTAATAGTAATTTATAAAGAAACTTGAATGGGAAAAATTGTACCTACTTTTTTTGAAAAAAAAAATAAATGGCTTATTTTTATCTGATATTTGGAAGTTTAGCTAACCAGTTTTGAGTGCAAACCCTTGTGAAGAGTCCTTCAAATAAATCTCTTCCTCACACACAAAGCTAAGAAAAGAAAAATCTAGAGTTGGAACTGATTGCATTTGTTGTATATACTAATTACAAGTAAAATTTTGTGTTTATTTAAGGCATTTTCAATTTGTTTTATAAAATTTAAATTGTGATATTTCTTTTTTAATATAGCCTTTGCTAACTATTGCAAAAGACATGCATCGTTTATTTGAAAAAATACTAAGAAAATCGACAGATAGTAGGGAACTGCTGCTTCAGTGGCTTGGTTGTTGCTTAGATGCAAATTCTGGTAGGTATTCCTGTGTGATAGTTTGTTTTTACTGAATACAATTATATTTGTACTCATCCTAATATTAAAAAATGATCTTCCAAGGCTTTTCTTTTATTTTCTTCCCTTTTCCATTCTTTTAAAAAAATTATTTTGTGTTTTGTATTCTTAAAAATCTAAATTATGAAGCTGCAATTTTACTTTTTATAAAATAGTAGATATCAAGAAAGCAACTGTAAGAAAAAGTGCCATCAGCTACCTTTTATGAGCTTTTGTAATAAGTAAAGACCATTTGTATGAGCAAAAAATTTTCTTAATATATATATATATATATATATATATATTCAGTTAAATATTTCAAAAAGTTAGTTAAATATTTTTTGTTATATTTTCAATATATACATATATTAATCAAAAAATTAAAATAAAGTTACCTTATCAATAATCATATAAATGAAATACAAAAGATAGTTTGATTATATACTATTACTACTATGAAAAAGACAACCCAGAATTGGAATTCCAGCAATCAAATGCCGATAGGTCTTGAGAACTGATTTTGTCGCATTAAACTAGATTTGTGGCACCAACCCTCTGCGAAAGCCAATTGTTGGAAAAACAAAAAAGTAGGGGAATAAATCTCCAAAATCTTTCAAGATTAGAAACGAGAAAGTATATAACTTAAAGCATACCAATTCAATAGTCTTAATTATTATGATTTGAGCGTTATCCTAAAGACAGTTCCGCATGTAAAGTGAAAATATTATTTCTAAATTAGGCTATTAATACTATAATAAACATCATTAAAAAATTAACTATAAATTTAAATTTAACCTTTTATAATAATATATATTATTTTGGAAATGTACCTAAAAATAAAAATGAATATATGATGTAATCTTATTCTTAATCTAGTGGCACCATCTACCTATGAAGTGAAATACTAATATCTTTGTGAATTCCATTATATATGATCACATCAAAAATAAATCTAAAAGACTATTAATTTAATGTGAAATATTTCTTATTAACATAATCATATATGAAATTTATAGGATACCCATATCTCGTAGCATTTTTAAGAAATCTATCTATATGAGCGCTGTTTATATCTGTCTGTGACTAAAATAGTGCTTCTATGAATATAATTAAAGACGATATTTCTATAAATTTGATGACTGATGTTACTATTCCAAAAAGATAGATTGTTTATAATGAACTTTGAAAAGTGTTTCTTTTATCATAAATCTCAGTGCTTAATTTATTATCAACTACTTTAATTTCAAAATCTAGAAAATCTGCAGAAGGAAAACCTTCATTAGTTTTTAGTAATATCAGATACTCTGGATGAAAGTCAATATGTGTTGTGTAGTCTTCTACTGTTGAACATATTAATAAATCACCAATATATCAATATACATGATACAAGAATAATTGTAAATATTTTCTTTTTCATTATAGTATAAATATAAATTAGCTATAACATTACTTGCTGATCCATCTTGTGGAAGTTCTTTAATTTGTTGGTATAATTTATTGTCAAAGCTAATATAATTTTCTTTTAATATAACTTCTATTAATGTTTTATATTTTTTTAATATTAATCATTTTATTTGTGCTAAAATCTTCATGAATCTATAATAAAATTTTCATCATATCTTTGATATCTATACTATTGAATAAACTCTGAAAATCAAAAGTATGCACAGAATAAACATTGATATCTTTAATACTCTTTATAATTTCGTAGCTATTGTTAATAATAACTGTATTATTTTGTACTTTTAATTGTTTTATAATCTCTTGCAGATGTTTTTGTAAAATTTTACTTGTTTCTTTATATAACTCCCCCATTCGTTACGCTTCTAAATTTGATAGGAATTTTATGAAATTTTGGTGTAAGAAAAATATGGAGTTGGTTCCCTTTCTCACAATAAATATTTAATTTTTTATGAAAAGCTTTCATAATATTCATTTATATATATATATATATGTAAGATCAGGCTTTATATAAGGAGAAAAGGCAGTCCATTGTTCAATTCAAGGAAAAGACGATATTTGTCCAAATCTTCATTTTATTTATGCATCAGGTTTTATTTCTTCATAGCTAAAAATATTTAATTTATTTGCAGCTCCATGACCAGAATTTAGAAGTTTTTACGCCCGCCCGGCGCGTTGTTGTTGAATGATTACATGCTGGCGTGAAAAAGGGCAGAAATGAATGCGCAGAACGCTTAAGTACTCAGAAGAGGGAATTTTCCCTTTTAGAACCTCGTGACTTGTAAAGAAAGTTGTAGTCCGTTAATTATGAAAGTAGAAGTATTTAAAATGAGGTGTCGTTAAGATTATTTAGGAAAGTTAAAAAATTAAATTATCACACACACATATATATATATATATATATTCTTAGATTTGAGTGAGGAATATTCAATTAAGTTAATGAAACTTAAAGTTATTGCATATTTTGAACATTATTTTTTAAAACAGATGCTGAGGGCTGTTTATCCAGACAAAAGTATATATTCTTTCATATCTTTGCAAAATTTAGAGTGGAATTCCTTCATTTTGCATAATAATTAGTAAGTTTATCAAGATATAAGAGCTTGTTGCAATGTGAAGTTTATCAGATGAGAGAGAATATTTAGTCTGCATTTCTTTAATTTCAACAATTAGTGATTGCTTACAATTCTGCATTTTTTTATGATTTCAGAAGACTTTTTCTGTTTATTGGAAATTATTTTTAATAACTGTATTGCCATTTGAGAAAAATGCTGAATGAAAAACAAAAAACAGACCTTAAGTATATTCTGTAAACTCCCATCATAATTATTTTTGGGTTTGTGTAAGAAACTATTTCCTCTTCAGCATTAATAAAGGAGGTAGGTTTAAAGTAGTGGCATTTAAAACTCGTAGTTTTAAATGCCATTACTTTAAAAAATAATTTATAAAAATAATATACTACTATATATTTAATAAAAATAATTTGTATTCATTTATATTTTTTAAATGAAATGGTGGACATTTAATATCTGAAAATTATGTTTAAGAATTTAATTACATGTCTTTAAATAATTTGTTCTTAGGTTTTTAGTTGAAAGGTAATAAATATAGCTATTTATTTTATAGGACGTGCCAAAATTTGGAATAGCCAGTTACCCGAAGTGTATGCTTCTCTTCATGGATCCGATGGTTTCTTCATTAATTTATTAGCTGTTCTGTTGCTGTTGTGCAAACCATTTTCAGAGCCATGCTCCCCAAAATTAGCAAAAGTCAACCCATTATATTGTGCTGCTCCTCTTTCAACTGAAACGAAGAAAAATGGAGTTCATATAAAAAGTAAGTTTTAATATATTAAGCCATCTACAATTTAAAAAATATTCCATAAATTCATTAGTTTTTGAATGGGGTTATCCCATATGTATTTAAAAATTGCATTACAAATTTAATCCAGTACTCAGTGGATATGGAAAGTAAAAATTAAACATATGATGAAAAAAATATAATGTAAGTTTTGGTGTATCTGATTCATATTCAGTATTTTTGGTTTTTAAAAGAACAAAATGGTTATGGGCACTAAAACACTGAGATTCCATTTTGATAGGAGATTAAAAACTGGAATTACAGGTCCTGATCTCGGTGAGTGAATAGTATAAGTTGTATTATGAATGAATAGCATATAAATATTGCACAGTTTTAAAATTACTTCCAAAAGTTTTGACTTGGGTGTCTGATAATCCTTGAAGACCGGAAGTATTTTTGTAACCAATGGATTAAACGCCGACTACAACTCAAAAATGGATGGCATCTACCATCTAATGATAAAAATAGATCTGTAGAGATTCTGGAAACAAGAAAACTAATTTATTTCGGCATTTACTGCATACAACTAACCAGGAAGCAATAAGCTAAAATCTAACATAAGCTAATGTCTAACCTACATGATCGTACAGGCTCGGTCTTGAAGTGATTTAGTACATGATATGACAACAGGTAGGTAATGCAATATCAGAAAGCAGTTGAAGGAACATGCTAGAATGAAGATAGGTTAACTATATCAAGTAGAACATCTCTAAGGAAATCATGGTGGAAAAGAAATCTGATTACTTTATGTGCATCAGAGTATAAACTGGAATGATGCAATAAGGTATAGATTTTTTTCATTAAGAACATTATACTCTTTCATAAATTTTTAAAGATAACAATTCTATTGCGATAATATTCGTCATTAATATGTTTCTTGTAATATTTATGATGATTGAAAGCATTCATTTTTCTTGTCTTTTCAAATAGGTATATCATCTGAAACTTGTCTTCTACCTAGAGATGAGCCAATGGAAACAGATGAAACAGTGTACAATTTCATGACTGAGATCTTCTTTTTCACACATTATGCATTTAGAATTGGCTTTCATGTTGTCAATGAAAAAATGGTGAAACAAAACCAAGAATTAATTCGCACCCAAAGACTATATGAAGAAGCTCGTATGCAGGGTGGAGAATCATCAGAAATTGGACAGCAATTGAAAGAAAAAATGGAAAGAGGCGAGTTCGGCTAGATTATTTTCTTGAATTAACATTTTTTATTTATTTTTTTAAAAAATGAATTGAGTTCTTAATTTTAGATGTGGTTACATGTAACATCAAATAGCATATTTGCTTTTTAATTTTTCTTTTATTGTGTTTATTTATATTGATATTGGATGTATATTGTCAGAAGTAGTAATATAATCATTACTACAGGGATGAGATTCTTCCGCTTTTTCGCAAATTTCCGCTTTTCTGTTATTTTGAAGAAATTCCACTTTTTTGTCTTTTTTCTCTCAAAATTCCGCTTTCACACAAAGAAAAGAAACCTTCCTACCTTCCGTTTTTGAAAGAAAATTCTGGGAAAATATGCTCGACCGTGCGGCTCAACTCCACCAGCTAGGAAATTAGCTGATTCATCTTCTACTGACGAATCAACATTATATCGGGAAGCTCTACAAGGATGAACATTCCAAGATTCAGTGCCATTCAAAGTATTAAATACCACTTTTTTGCAGAAAAGAAAACCTCTGGCATATTTTGGAAAAAAAAAAAAAAGATTTTTTTTGCATGAACATGTTGAAAAAAAAAATTAGTTGGAAACTTAAGATCATCTTGTAGGGCGTACCAAGATGAAGAAATAATAATAATAACAAAAAAGGAACAAAAACAAATAAATAAACTACATAAAAAAAAGAAACTCCTGTCAAAAGAGGCAGCTAAAAAGCTGTGTGCAAATGCAACAAAAAAGCAGAGAATAAGACATAAATAAAAAAATAAAACATGATTTACCTAGGCATTCTAGAGATAGTGTAGTCCTGACAACTATGCCAGTAATTAAACAGAGGTATACTAATGAAGACTGTGCGGAAACTTTAGCCTCGACTGAAAATAAACTTGCAGAGGATGCAAACACATCCTTTATTGAAGAAAAATCTATCAAAGATAGGAGGCCTCCAAAACAAGGGGTGAAGCATGTTAATGGAGATCTGTTACCAACAAAAGCCACACAATTAAAAAAACGGAAGAAAACCACTTCTTTAACAATTAAGGAAATGTTTCAAAGGGTTTCAAATAGCAATAATGCTAAATGAATCTGTCATTGTAACTGTACAATTTCTCGACCCCTCTTGCTTTATAAGGTGCAAAATCATTGTGCTGTTACTTTTGCAAAAATTTATAAAAATAAAAGAAAACAAATCAGTATATGATATATTATTATAATTTATAAAGAGCTAATACACTTTACACAATTGCATGAAGCAAAAGAAATTATTTGTCCTTATTTTTATTTATTTTTTGAGCTAACTTTTATCTAAAGGCTATTAAATATAATTCTTCTCAGACTTCTGTTGAATCTCAGTGGTAAATATATTTTAATGTTTAATTTTGTATTTTCTGATGCACGTGATGATGTGTTAAACTTGTTTGTTAACTTTTAATGTGAATGATTTAATAATAATTTAATATTCTTTTTCTTATTTATACATACTGAATTATAAATAATTAAGTTATTAATTATTATAGTGTAATATTTTCATATTGCGTGTTCTGATGTTTTACTTCTTAAATCATCTTTCATGTATAAATTATTGTACAAATGTTTTGCTCGCATATGATTTCAGTCTTTTTGCTTTTTTGCCAATCTCATCCCTGTTACTAATATAATAGCGCAGACCTGTCTCTTAAGCAGCATTATTTCATTGTTAGAGAACCCAAATTTCAGTAATTTTAAATTTAAAAGAGTAATTGTCGTTCTAATTTCAAATTTAATAACTCTAAAATAGTGAAATAAAATTTTCTATCGATTGATATAAAATTTATCTCTCTATGATCAATAGTTCCCGAGAAATTTTAAATTATATTAATCATATATTTCAAATTAATTTCCATTTTTTAATAGAAAGTAGTAAATTACGTCAGTGGTATGTCATGCACACGATATAGTTTGGATGCCACCATGCATCTGATTATTTATTGTAATCATGATGATATAATTTGATAATATTTTTTGGAAACATTTGACAAGTAGAGAAGTGTTTTGTTTTGATTAGAATTTCGAAAAATAATTCCTTTAAAATTTTAACTTTTGACTTACGTTTGACAAGCTGAGAATTTCATGGTTATTGAATTATAAGAAAATTGTTAAACAACGAAAAACACTTCTCACGGAATGTTGTTTACCAAGGGGTTTTTTGAATAGAGAAATATGTGAATAATATGTAAAAAAAAATATTTCCTGTCATAAAACATATGTTTATTTTATTTGTTTTCAATGAATGTTAAACATTTCTCTCTCATATATATCTATTTAAACACGTCAAATTTGATGAGAAATCTCTCGAATGAAGGGGCAATTTGCACCCGTCATACAATGATGGGTGATTTTCTAATTTTTAATAAACACCATTTTGAAGAGGAGTTAAAATAATCCATTTTCCTTAAGTGTATGAATTTCTTCTTGGTTTTCTTCTTAGCTTAATTAGATATCACCAGTCTGTCATCTGAAGGATTTATCCTGCATTTATTGAACTGATTGCATTCATTATATCCTCTTAGTGTATAAAAATACGGAAGATTGTTTGGTGCTTGATTTTAATCTATGCAATTTTGGTCAAGTTTTTAGATGTAACTATTTAGTAATTTTTCGAAATAATTACTTTAGATTATTTAGCAATAACATTTTAAAAAATTACGATCAAAGACCTCTGATTTATTATTGACAAATTGTATTTTTTTTATGTAGGAATGACACGATTTTTAAGTTATCGCACAGCCCTGTTAGTACCAGAAACCCTTCACTTAATGCTGAAATTCCATATTGCAACTGCTACTTGGCTGGTCAATTTGTCTACCAATGAAAAATTAAATGTATACAAAACATCACAATTTCCTCCGCAGAATGAAACATCTTGTAGCTTATCATATGTTCCTGAATTTATTGTAGAAAATATCATAGATTGTACTATATTTTTAAAGAGATTCAGTACAAAATCCTTTGAGGTAAGTTGCTTCTACTAATTTATTTCACTGTACCTTTTTTTTTAATGGTTATCTGTGATGAATTTTGAAGTAAAATATTTAAGATGTTCTTACTTTACTGATAAACATTTCTAAAAAATTTTAAAATTGGTTAAATGATATTTTACAAGCAAAACACATGAAACTTACAAATAAATTTTATCCAATTTTTTCTTCTCTTATTCAAAAGTATCTTTGGCCAAATAGTTGGATAACCATTTCAAATTACTTCATCACTTTAATCCTGTACTTGAGAAAACAAAAATTTCCATAATGCAAGCTTTCAAAAAAAAAAAAAAATCCTTTTAGCAATGTTTCTTTTCAGATATTTCAAAAACTTCATTTATACTTAAACCATTCAATACTTAATGATTCATTTTTTGCGATTCCAAAATATGTTTGATAAGGTATGCTGAAAATTATCATAGATTTTCATCTCATTTTTATAAAAAGGTTCTTTATATTAGCCTTACAGTGCCTCATAATGCCTCTCATGTAACTTTATAAGGTGCATTTTGAAAATTATTATATGGCAAAAGATGGCAATGGTGAGTTTTTTTTTTTTTTTTTGTTTATCATCAACATATTAATTATCAACTAATTATACCAGTATTTTTAAATTTATCTATATCCTTTTGTAACATTATCTTGATGATAATACTGACCATACAATTGATTTAATTGACTGCATTTGATGAATTTCTTTAGAATAGTTAAATTGTTAAAAATTAGTCATTTGTTTCTAAAAACGATTTCTGTTATTGAAGAAAAATTTGCAGCAGATTTTTCTTAGTGCTAATGCATCTGTTGAACATTGGTATTTGATCATAATGTAGTCATTTTTTTTTGTGAAGATAAAAGATTACTGAGTAAGGATGTATTTTACTGATATTGAAAATGCATTACTGTTTTCACCATATACCTAATGAAGGATCGAAAACTCCATTACTATTTCTTCATTTATAGCATTCAGTGAAGTCAGCACTTTTACCTTAGAGTTCATTTTCATATTTAGAGGTGACCAGCTTTTTGCCTATGAAAAGGAGGATACAAATAAAGTGGAGATAAAAAAAATATCATAAAGATTTTATTCATTGCAGTAATAATAAAAAATACACTATAATGTGATAAATACATAATAAGAACATTTCTAACATACTTTATTGTACACTTTTCGAGGGAAGACTGAATTTATACAAAAGGAGGACGCTTGGTCACCTTATCATATATTTGTAAATTGTGTAAGTGATGGGCATCTCTCCTTTAACTTTTAGTTCCTTAGCAGTGCAATTTAATAGGCTTAACACTGGGATCTGAAATTTTTTGTTAGGTCTATTGAAATCTGTTGTCGTAATTAGTTATTTCATAAGTCAAATTAAAAATTATGGGTGATGTGACTAATAATTTTACTTTTAAAATTTCTTTATGAAATAATTATTAGATGAAATATGAGTGATATAAGGACGCATTTTAGTTTTAAAGCTTCGGTTCCTGAAAGGCTTGAAATGGAACTTAATTTTATTAGGTTAAATTTGTGGCAGTCCTCAATTTTGTCTCTAAAATTTGTAATGGTATAATCTTAAGCATATAGGGATTTTTTGTTTTTATTAATATTTCATTAATAAGTTTCATTAAGCTACATTTTTGCTTGATTTAGCCAAATTATTAAAGTGATGAAAATGCAGTAATAATTTGATTTAATTATTCTTGATAGATCTTTTATAAAATTTATTATGTGCAGCCAATAATGCAACTATCTCCTGCAAAGCATGTGATATTATTATTTACTTCAGAGATGAGAGAGCTAAAAGAAAAAGCCCTTTTATTTGAAACTTTTTGTTATTTATTTTTTGTGTATTTTATTTTTACATTTACTGATCTGTGAAGTGCAGTTTTTGACAATTTTTTTTCTCCCCCTCCCCCCCCAAAAAAAAGCTTGTTGGTGATCATTTGGATCATTTTATGACACTGATTCTGATGTTCATGGGTAGTCCAGAAAGAGTGAAGAATCCACATCTGAGAGCTCATTTAGCAGAAATGTTAGAATCTCTGATGCCTGAAGATGAATCTAACACTCTTTTGTCAAGGTAAAAAGAAAAGAGAACTTTTAACATTTTGTTTCATGATAATCATGTGTATGATGTGATTGCTACAATTTTATCACTTATGGAAATTGGAATGTATCAAAATTGTAATTAATCTATTTTAAATTGAACTTCTTTTTTGTGTGTTCAAATTGTAGCCATGTTAAGTTTTCATCCAAAAAGTTTTTTACAAAAGAATTTTAAATAAATGGTAAATTATTTAAAAATATTATAATACTTATAAATTGTTAAGGGCAATAGTAATTTTATTTCTTGTAGTGATTTTAAATGAAAAACAAATGCTCACTGTATTAGAAATTATTATTGCTGTTTAAAGTCATAAAGTTTAAGTAAATCAGTTTTATATTAGCATTAAAATTTAGGAAAGTGCTTAGTTCTAAAACAGTGCTCAAAAGACATCACATATGTTTTTTGAATAAGCAATCCATTGCCATTTATATATTAAAATGTTTTTATTAACATTTAATTTCATTCTCTGTTGAAGATTATCCTGTGTTTGTTGTTTTCATAATCTGCTTTTATGAGTTAAATTTTTTAAAATATTTTACAACTTATTTTTCAAAACATGCTTTTGCTTCATTTTCCAGTTGTGCAGTGTACATATTTTGTGTGATTTTTTTAAAATTTATTTTTGTAACTTTTGACAAAAAAATTCTGTCTTTTTATTTTTTCAATTTATTGCAGTGTTTATCGAGAAAAGCTGTTTACTTCACATATATTTGTCAACGAAATGATTCCTACATTGCTAAATGTTTTTGTAAGCATAGAAATGACTGGCCAAAGTGTTGCTTTTGAACAGAAATTCCAGTATAGGCGACCAATGTATATTGTTCTAGACTATTTGTGGAATTTTGATATTCATAAGAGAAAAATGAAGGTAATATATGTTTTAGGTTTGCTTATCTTGCTGATTTGCAAACATTTCTGTTTTGTAATTATTTCAATAAAATTTAATATAAAAAATAACAAATTTTAAAATGTTATGTATGTTTTCTTCATCTTGAACTATTTGAATGCTACAGGCATTTAAAAATATCTAGGTAAAAAGTGCTAGATGATGTTTTTCTACTTATTAACAATGGATCTCTTTTTTTTATTCCTTCTATGAACATAAGCAGGAAAGATGTGCAATACCAAAATCTCAGTGCAGAATCTACTTGACTGCACTGATTGAATACTTGCCAGTTTTCAAGCACTGAACAGGAGGAAAAAAATTATACTGTCCGATTCTCAAAACAATTACATTTCATTAAAGGAGTTTTTAGTGAGTTCTTGCTTACCAGAGATTTTACCAACTGTAATGCAGTTGAATTAAGAACCATTCCATATTTTAAAAATCAGTTATATTATCTTTAATTTTTGAAGACTGTGTTGCTAATATGACAACATATCCTTCAAAACTGAAGTTATTAAAAATGCACAATATATAAAAGAAATTAGAACATCAGATTCAACAAGTTTAAAGAGTTTATGTTCTGTATGGAATATCGACTCAAAATGTATATATTAACAGTTATTCTGATTTGTAAAAATATTTTTTAAAACATATTGGATATCCAGAGAAGAAATGTAAACTACTCTAATTGCAGGAACTGGCTGAAGTAGCAGAGCAAAACATGGAATCTCCCCACCCACCATTATTTCTTCATTTCATCAACCTTTTGATCAATGATGCTATTTTTCTATTGGATGAAGCTCTCTCTGTGAGTATTCCTTTTTTGTCATTAAAAATCATGTAACTTCTTTTCTCAAATTTCTTAAGTTTAAATACATAATTTTAATATGGATTTTGCGTGGTTCACTGTATTTATATAAAAAAAACATGCATAATACATTAGAAACTTTATTCTGAAAAATTAAAAATGTACATGAAAAGTTTTGAAATTTTCAAAAAATCTTGAATTTTTAATTTTTTGATTTGCCAATATGGTAAAATCAATATATTTCCTATTTTAATCTTCAACAATTTTAGATATTTTGGTGTTTGATTTAAACTTTTAAATGTGATTTTGATCAATTAATCAAAGCTTTAGATTTGTGATCAGGTTGTTATTTAAAATGAAGCATAAGATCTTATATATAATCTCAGCTCCTTAATATCATGTCTGTTTTACTGTGAGTATCTTTCTTTTTTACTCCTAATTTTGAAGTTGATTTTAAAATAAATAGTGGTTGATAAATACCTTACAAAGCCTGAAAATTAAAAATCTGTGAATTATGTGCACAACTTTTTACAAAAGAGTTATTTCATGAACTTTTTTTTAAAAATAGTACATGAGCAAGTTACGAGAAATTCAGCAACAACGAGATAGTGGTTCTTGGACTACCATGTCTCCTGACCAACAGCAACAACAAGAAGGGAATTTCCACCATATGGGTTTACTTGCTAAATTTCATAATGTTATGAGCAATGAAACCATAAACACATTACAGTGGCTTACAACAGAAATCAAGTCCATATTTTGTCATCCAACTATTGTGGAGCGAATTACTGCTATGCTCAATTATTTCTTACTGAATCTGGTAAGAAAAAGTTCTTATTATTTGATTTTTGAATTACTTTTAACATATTTTTCAAAATTCATTGTAGGGGTTAAGAAACTGTAGTTTACAAAGGTCTTTAAATTATATTTCTGAACAAATCACATTAACATCTTATGTTTAAAAAAGTATGGAAAACCTAGTGTTATCGTATGCTTAAAACTAACTTGTAAAAGTTAGGTGCTTCCTTTATATATGTACATAGATACAAAAATTGGACCCCCCCCCAAAAAAAAAAATATATATATGAAAATAGATTATGGAAAAAAATAAGGGACATAAATAATGGGAAAAGTTCATTTTTGTTTCATATGTAAGCCGTGTCAACAAGAAAAGCAATATAACAATACACACATAAGATATAAAAAAAAAAAGGAATTATGGAAAGAATGTCATGAAATATTGTTCTTTGGGGGGGGGGGGGCTATCCCAATGATATTCAAAATGGTGTTTTTTTCTGCATAATGGCAAACAAATTCATGTTATATTTATGGCTTTTTTTAGCATTAGACAAAGTACCAGGTAATTTTGTCATTGTTTTTAAATATTACTGCAGTAAAGTTCTTTGTGAACATATTCATGATAATGAGGCTTTTTGAATTATTATTTAAAAGAAAAAATTAGCAATAACTCGTATATTATGTATTGGCAGATAGATGACTTAGTAATTTTTGTTAAAGAATTAGACTTCAAACCGCAGACTAATTCAGGGTACATACAGTCATGAAAAGTGCTTACTTTTTATTCAAAGTTTGTATAAAGTGCTTAAAAATTCATTTTTAAGAAGATGTTATGAGTTTCCGAGCAAGAACTATTTTATGTATAAAAGTAATTGAAATTAATGATTTAGCATTCTAATTTTGTACCTCAAAATCTTATTGTGTAAGTATTTTTGGTTTATTTTTCTGCATGTAGAAATGTTTTCCTGTAACAAGTTAATGAGAATATATTCTAGTCATGACAGTAGGATAGGTACTAAATTTTTCTCCTGTATATTTTATTACTTAAATCGTCTTAAGTTAAAAGAAGAAGAAAAATAAAGAGTCCTTACTTTCCCCCATTAAGGTGCTCACAAAGTGCTTAATTTTTTTTACAAATTTGAGTACACACCCTGTAATTCCTATCCTGCATATTTGAAATTATTGAAAACAAATAGCAACACTTTGATTACAGTTTCTTGACCTTGAGATTAAAATAGTGAATAATAAAATATGTACAAATATTTATAACATAAGAAATGCCTTTGAATTTAATATAAATAGGTGATTTATCAAATGACTAATCATAACTAATCATCTAATAATATCATAAACAACTTAAATTACTTTAGGATAGGTATCTTTGCATATTTGGTTTTTTTAAAATTCTTTTTTAACACTATATTTACTTCTATTATTACTATTTATATATATATTAGCACTTACAGGGTATCATTTTTAGACTAAACTTAAGTATTTAAAATAGTTTCTGAAACTTAAAATAATAATTTTCTTTTTATTAAAATAATAAAATAATTGAACTGTAAAATTATATTAAATGAATTTTTAATTAAAAATTATTATTACAGGTTGGCCCTCAGAAGAAGAATTTTAAGGTGAAAGATCTCAAAGAGTATGAATTTAAGCCCCATGAACTAGTTCGAGACATCTGTAAAATTTATGAAAATCTTGGCTTAAATGATGATATGCAAGCTGAACGTTTTTGTTCTGCTGTGTCTCGAGATGGCAGATCTTATACCAGTGAATTGTTTCCCCTTGCTCAAGTTGTTTTGAATAAGATTGGTCAAGGAGTTCTTGCATCTCAGTTGGAAGTTATAGCATCTAAAGTTCATGTAAGTAGTTGTAGCATTTAATTTGAAATATTTAAGATCCAGTGAATTTCTTGTGCCATAAATGGTCTGAAGGAAAGACACATCTGTATGAGAAAAAAAAAATGATCTTGGTCTAACAATAATGTATAATGATTATAATTAGCTAGTTTTTGTGGTTGAATTTTATTACTATCCAATGCATCTATAGTTTCAAATAGACTAAGTGGTACTAAAATGGACTGTGTAGTTTACAAATTCAATTACAAAAATAAGATGGATGATTGGCAATCAGCATATTATATTTTTGTAGAAAAAAGTAATTCTTTAATCATTTAATCTCATTTTGTAAAAGACTACAATTTTAATTCTCATTTGTTGTAAAAAAAATAGACAAACTCATCTTTGAAATGATCTTTCAAGAATTATTTTGAACTGTAGAATTCATCCTTATATACGCAAACATTTTTTTTAGACGACAGCTGCATAGCATTACAGTTGTAACAATAAATTAAATAAAGCAATTTTTGTTTAATATCATTGTGTAACCCCTTCCCCCATTTTATGCATGAATTAGAAGTAAATACATAAGGCCCTGCTATCTGCTGTAGATTTTGAAAAGACAGTACCTCAGTAAATTTTTCTTTTGTTATGATTATTGCAAGTAAATAATAAGTAAGTGATCACTAAAAATTTCTATACAATAATTTAATTAATACTTTAGATTTTTATTGCAAAATATTCTCCAATGTGCCTTTTTCTTTCATTTTGGATAGGTGTTAACGTCGTTCATTCTCGCACAACAAGGTTTCGCAGCCTTCTAGGAAAATAAAAATGGCCTATATATAGTAAATGTCCTCCATGGATATCAGTGTGCTGTGTTCTCTCCATAGCCATAAGCTTCATTCTGGGAGACTATTGTATATAAATTTAGAAATGTAATGTTTTGACATTTTGGACATAACTGACATTGGGTGGGTGTTGGAAACCTGATATATACTAAATGTTGGTAGATACATCCAACCATGAGAAACTGAGGCTTATTCTGTTTTTAACAGAGATTACTTTCTTATTTGACCAAGATTTTTACAAGCAATTGATTATGTAGCATTTTTAATTTTATTGTCTGGAATTGACTTTTTCCTTCTATTTTAAAATTAATTCTTTGTATTTTTTTTAGTATTTTTGAAATCTTTACATTTTGTAATTGTCTTTTGGGTGGGGACTTCAGTGATATTTTATGATGTAACTAGTGAGAAATTGAGTCAAATTTTAAAAATTTGTTGTATTAGTCTACTGTTTTTTCACATTAGAATTACAAGTTTTAATTTGATTTGATTATTAGAATAAAATTTATACCAGCTAGAGTTGGAGGAATTCGTTACTAAAAATTGCATTATATAAACAATCTCTGCTGTTCCTTAATTATACTATTTGGAATTTCTAATGAATTATTAAAGTAATATATTTATTTTCTTTAAGCATTATTTTATCTCGTGTTCCTCCTTTAGCTACTGGCTGTAAAACAGCAACAAGATGATGAATTGCTTTTTGGAGCACCAGATGAGTTCCTTGATCCAATCATGAACACTGTGATGAAAGATCCTGTTAAGCTTCCATCTTCTGGTGTTACTGTAGACAGAGCTACAATTGCTCGTCATCTTCTAAGGTAAGGATTTTGTTTTATGTTACTTTTACAAAGGTTTTCAGTTTAATTATATTTACTATTATGAAAGAAGGCTGTATTTTTCTTGTTTTAAATTCTTTTATTTTGCATTCCCTTGAGAAAAAACTCCTTGTGCACCTGACATTTAAATTAGCTTAACTATTTTAAATTCCTTTTATATATATTTTTATGAATAATTGTTGGGGAAAAAAAAAAAAAAAAAACATGCTTATTCCCGGCAGTGGTAAGACTTTTTCTTTCCTTTCCTTTTTTTTCTCTTTTATATATATATATTTTGTGAATATTTCTGTTTTTATTTTTAATCTAGGTCTTATGTATTCGGATTTTTAGCTTTCGATTTTTTAAAATTTGTATTGTCTTTTATTCCAGAATTTTTCCATTTTTAACTGTTCGTGCTTTTTGAGGGGATAACGACAAAATTTTTGCATTTTTTTGTGTGTCGTTAGCAGAAAAAGCACTTATTAATATCATAGGCGGGCTTCCCTTCCTGACGAACGGCTTGCAATGATATTTTTCTAATTATTCAACTTTTGTCTTCCTTTTTTTGTCCTTTGTTTCTTGTATGTCTTTGATATTTTGTCTTTTGTTTGCTTTGATATATATATTGAATGTCTTAAACATCTACCAACAAGCAGGGGCACTGTCGTGGTTCATGTGACTAGAGAATCATGCATTCAATTTTTTATTCTTTCACTAAAAAAAATCTTTGTGAATATTTTATAGAAATGTGATTGGTGCTTATTAATTATGCTATAGGTAAGATATCCTGATATTTATGTAATGTAGAAAGCTTAAATTCTGTTTTTATCGGTGAATTGCTTTTTACATTTAACAATTCTGCTCATTATTATCCATTTTGTTTTTCAATGAATGCTAGTATAATTAATCAAATCAGTATGAAATGAGTTTTTGCTTAATGAATTTTTATCTTTTGATCTCATATATTTTAAATTGTAGTCAGTTCTTATTTCTACTCTCAATGACTGATAAAGTAAAATTTTTAGACTGAGTTCACTTCTGAAATTTGCTTTGCTGTACTTCATGGAGAATTCAGTGAAGTTTCAAACTGTTTTAAAATGTAATTTAATTTGGAAGAATAAAAGTAGGGTGTGTAATTACAAGTTTTTAAATCCTCTTAAGTATAGATTACCATAAGTTCATTCAGTAGATTTCTTCAAGAAGTTTAAGAATGTTATAACTTTTTTGTCGTTTGAAGCAGATAAAAATGATTGTGTCCTTTTAATCTTCTAGTGATCAGACAGATCCTTTTAACCGCAGTCCTTTAACAATGGATATGGTTGTACCAGATGAAGAACTGAAAAGCAGGATGCAAAAATGGTTTGAAGAACGAAGATCAGCTTCACAGACATAAAGATACGAAGTCATAAGGAAATAAAAGGAAAATATTTCCATTGCATTTTAATTAAATGTTTCATACATCTTTAAAGTTAGTGTTTTGTATTTTATTATGTTTTTTTATTATACAATTTTTAAGAACTGTTGCATAAGAAAGCAACTTTTTGTAAAATAATAGTCCATTTATGACTGTCATAAAATAAGTGTAAGGAAACTGTCTTGTGTTAATTTGTGTAGAAATGGTGCAC
This sequence comes from Araneus ventricosus, assembly GCA_013235015.1. Classification (NCBI taxonomy): domain Eukaryota; kingdom Metazoa; phylum Arthropoda; class Arachnida; order Araneae; family Araneidae; genus Araneus; species Araneus ventricosus. The sequence continues at coordinate 146,402 of BGPR01002897.1, forward strand.
CTGACGAGTTAATTTTTAAAAAAAATATTTCTTTCTTTCCTTATTTTTTCCCCTCAAAGTATGTGTCCAATTTTCTTTTGAATTGGAAACTTTGGGTCAGGCATTCAAAAATATGCAATGCGTAATTTTCTGCAATTATTTAATTCAATTACTATGGAAAGAGATGAATATTTATTCGTGTGAATATAAGAAAGGATTTGCTAAATAAAGATTCATACTGCATACCAAGGCTCTTATAAATTTCTTTGCAAACTGTGTCAGTTTTTATTACATTATTTTAATGGTTTAATTCTCATTATTGATTTCAGGAATAATATTACCTTTGAATCTGAAATCATTATAAAATATCACTCGAGGCATTTCATAAGAAAGATTTTTTTATTAGTTGTAATTGAAATTGGTAAATATCATTTTGCTTTAATAAAGATATTAGCCAAAACTATTCAATAAAAATAAATAAGTGCATACAAATGTTAAAAAGAGCTTTTATTTAAGAATTTCCCTTGAACATTTTTATTTGAACTTTTTAAAAATTTTGAATGTATAGGGAAAATAACTCTTGTTATTGTAGGTAGGTTTTATAATTACTCTCTTTCCTGTAGCATTAATTTTAATGAACATTTTTATAAAACTATTTATCTGATTAAAAATATGTGTAATTTGTAATTTCTTAAAAAATTATTATAAAAGGTATGGTAAAAATTCATTAATTAAGAAAGCATATTTCAAAGTGAGATCGGCAACCTTTTTTTTGTGACAGTTATGCAATGACACGTTTAGCAGCTTAATCTATATATTTAAAATAATTGGCAAAACCAGAGGACCAGTCCCAAACACTGGACCGATATCGACAATTTTTATTTCATATGGAAAATATGAAATAATGAACTCTAGATATGTCATCAATGGTCACCGGCTGCCCACCACCCTCCATTTCCAACTGAAACCGAAAAAACACTACTACAATGGACATTTTCTATGGGGGGAACCGTGGCAGAATCCCCCGGCCAAAAGAACTGGACGGATTTCAATTTTTTAAAATTTTATATGGAAGCTTATAACCCCTAGATATGTCATCAAAGGTTACCTGCCACCCACCACTCTCCATTTTCGAGATACATCACAAAATGAAACTTTGGCAGAGTCCCTTATCCTCCACAACTACCAGTTTGCCAATTTATTTCACCAAGTTGCAAGCGCACTGCACCTACAGGCTATTAACCCTTTAACTGTGGGTACATTCATATATATGTGGTTTATAAACCACACAAGCAGTTAAAGGGTTAATATGACGAATGAACAGCTGGTTGTCAGAAGTGGCTAGTAACACTAGGCCATAAAATCTTATTTTTACCACTAATGTTTTATAATTAACTAGCTACCTTTAGCAACCAGCTGATTTGAAGGAGATTATTGTGCGCAAAGAATTTCAATAAAATCTTTTAGGCATAGCAAATTATTTGTAAATTTTAATAATACACCTGTACAATTCTCTCTATTTGTGGTCTCAATTAAAATTTGAGCTTTGATCGGAAATTGGAAATGATTCAACTTCAACTAACCCAATAACTTGCTTGCTGAAGCGAAATTCGCGTAAAATATATTACAGAGTGCATAGTGTCATGAAAAGTGCTTAAATTTGAAAACCATTTTTAAGCACCTTAGAAGTGCTTAATTTTGAAAAAAAGGTCCTTAATAATTGCTTAATTATCTGGAGAAGGGCAAAGAAAGCATTCTTCTTTTTTTGTTTCCTCTGATGTTGACTATGCTTTTGATTTATCGTATTCATAAAGCCAAGTTTGCCGGATGTATCAAGAATGAAAACCGACGAAAGGGAAGGAATCGGGGGTGTCAACACATGTTAAGATAACACTTATAGTCCAGTCTACGAAGGCCCAAAATGAGGGTGGAAAAAACATTAAATAATATAGGTTTGAAAATTGATACACATGTTCGTGAGAGGCTCCTGGTGAACATACTAAAACATACTCCTCATTTCTGAGGGGGGATTTCGTGCCTCCATCTTGAATTTCATCCTCCCCTTTTTAGCTTTTCTTGAATATCTCGAAAACTATTCAGTTTTCAAATTATGATTTATTAACAAATTAAAGAGCGTGAAATTCCCTACAAATACATGTTTTTATTTTTCTTCTAGCTTTAATATTTTTTGATATAATTGGTCTCAAAGTGGATGAATTTGTTAAAAATCTTAGTTGATAGTCCAGTCAATGAAGGGTTTGGAAAAAAACATTAAATTGTATAGTTTTGAAAATTGGTATGCATGTTCGCTAGAGGCTTTTGTTGAACATTCTAAAAGCCCCCGTTCCTGGGGGTTTAATAGTTTTATTAGTCACCATCTTGGATTTCATCCCCCCATTTTTAGTTTTCCTTGAATATCTAGAAAACTATTCAGTTTTCAAATTACAATTTTATTAACAAATTAAAGAGCATGAAATTCCCTACGGATGCATGCATTTATTATTCTTCTTGCTTTAATTTTTTGTCAGATAATGGGTTTCAAATTTTGCCGCCATCTTGAATTTTATTCCTTTTTTTTAGTCTTTTCTGAATATCTCAAAAACTATTCAATTTTCAATTACATGCAATACAACAAATTAATGATCGCAAAATTCCCTACAAATAAATGCCTTTATTTTTCTTCTAGTTTTAGTAGTTTTCGAAATATTCAAGAAAAACTAAAGGTACATGAAATTCAAGATGGCAGCAAATTTTGAGACCCATTATGTCAGAAACTAATAAAGCTAGAACAAAAATAAAAGCATATATGTGTAGGGAATTTTACGCTCTTTAATTTACTGCATCAATTGTAATTTGAAAACTGAATAGTTTTTGTGATATTCAGGAAAAAACTAAAAAGGGGGGGGGGATGAAATCAAAGATGATGGTGCAAACTCCCCCCTCAAGACAGGGGAATTTTAGTTTATCAGGAGCCCCTCACAAATATGTGTACCAATTTTCAAAACTATATGATTTAATGTGTTTTTCAAACCATTCTTTGACTGGACTATTAATGACTTTTTTTCGCACTCCCTCTTTCTTCAACAATGGGCACCATCATGTGTTGAAATACCGGAACGGTTATCTCGAAGGGGCAAATTAACTGGTAATTTGTTAATTTTAAGAAATGTTGAAAAATGTCAGATTTTAAAACAATTTTACTAAGTTCGAAATGTTTCATGTTTGTTTGTATGTATGTAAGGTTGGAATTTTGTGATTGATTTTTCACTCACTTCTTAATACACTAGAGTTCTGAAATTTTGTATACTTATTGGGTCTTGATGACAATGCAATATTTTAATAATTTTAGAGCTCTCAATTAAAAAAAAAAATCGCCAAGTTACGTTTGCACTCGGTAGGTTTCAGTGGCATCTTGACACAGTAATTTAAATGTTTCACTTAAAATAGGTATATCCTATCATAGATCTTTTTCATAAAATAATTGTTTGAATTAGTTCATCAAAAATGGATTCTAAGATCCCAAAATATTTATAATGCTGAATTATGACATAAATTAAAGACTAAAAAACTAGAAAATAATAAGTATAAAAAACTATTTTAAAAACTTCTTTTATCAATGCATTAAAAAAGAAAAAAAAATTTTAAAATCTGGAATTCAAAAAAAAAAGGGGGGGGTGCTGAAAACAATAGGAGAAAGATATAAAATCACAATGATTATCATAAGGAACGAAATGTTATTAAACATTCATCATATAAAATATATAATAAATGTGATTGCAATTCTAATTTACTTACAGCTTTTCTGCCTGTGTCTCGCGCTTTTCTGATTTTTGTTTTGACCTCCAGATTTTTGAAAAAAATTTTTTTTCTTTTTTAATGCATTGGTAAAAGCGGTTTTTTTTAAAAGTTTTTTTTTATATTTATTATTGTTAATCTTATAAAAGTTGACTTTAGTTTTGGTAATGACGGTTTGCATTATCGTTTTTATTTTTTTGTCGAACCAAGAAGACATCCTTTATTTTACAATAGATGACGTGCAAATACAGAAATAAATATTAAAATTAAAAAATTACATTTTTAAAATTAAAAAAATATATATTTTTTAAATTCTTCAATAAAAATTATACAGTATTACAAAACAGAAAACATCCTATGCTTAGAAAATTTGTGGGTCTACATATGCATGCATGTAAAAAGGTGCTTAATTTTTTTGCTAAGGTGCTTAAAATGCTCTTAAAAATGCTTCCTTTTTGCAGCAATTTCTCAAAACGCACCCTGTATTGGGATAAAAAGTGAAATAATTCAGTATTAGATATTTTTGGGTAGTACTGGAGATTTTTTTGTAATATTTTAGAGAATTTTTGTTTACTGATTTAATAAAAAATTTAGTACACTGAAATAAGAAAGCAAAACTTCATGTTTCAATAATAATATTTTTTTATCTGTCCATATTGTAGTTGTATTACAGAAAAGAGCAGTGTTGTTCAGAAGAGTACAAACTATTAAAATTTCATCATTGGTTTCTTTTGAAGATAAACCGTATATGTAATTATCACAAAATAAAAAAAAATATTGAAACACTACTTTATGAAAAAAAACCCCTACTCAATGTGTAAAAAAAATAGAAAAAAAATCTTGTTTGTTAACAATTGTAAGAAAACTCCAGGATAAAATATTTGTAGTAATAATGAAAAATGATTTCAATTTCATTACAAGATGGTAAAATATTGCAGTTAAATATACCTGGAAATATTTTTAAGAATTTATTACCCCCCCCCCCCAAAAAAAAAAAAGCAACTATAAATTGGTGTCTTAGAAAATATTATTTTGACTTTTCAAATGATGTAAAAATCTTTATATAATATAACGATGTTGTAAATATTTTCCTATATTATCAAGGGAAATTCCAAAATTTCATTTAATTTTTAATGAATTAATTAAAATTTTACCTCTGAGGTGCACATTCCTGCCCTCTACATTATGCATAGACACATAATAGCTCTATGTCCAGCAGTCTGCCATGTGGTGTGCCAACACACCAACACATATCTTCCTTTATTATTTATAGAGATTTAATTTTATTTTGTGGCATATAGTTTAGAGGGAAAGTTTCCTTAATTATTTATCCTTTTTTTTTGCATATTTTCATCCAGTTGCCTGATTTATACTAGATATTCTATGTTTAAAAGCAGCTTGCAAGAGCTGCATGTGTATATATTTATAGTAATGTATATATACTTCTTTCAAAAGCTAATTTTTATCTTCATCTAGCTGCCTCAGCTGACCAGCTTGTTTGTCTAGAATATTGGCCTTTCTGGCTGTTATATTATAAATATGGAATGCATAACTATTTAAAATTTCACCTTTGTTGTTTTATGAATTTAATGGAAATTGAAATTAATGTGAAAATGAAATATCTTTCTCCTAGCCTGTTTTTAAAATAAAGCGTTTTAATATTAAATATTTGGAACTAGGAAAAACAGCATAAAATTAGCAGGTAAGAAAAGTTGCAAAATATATGCCATTACTCATGTCGGATTAAAGAATATGTTTTGAAAAACTAAATGAAAAAAAGTTGAACTAAATTTCCAAAAACAGCATTAAAAAAAATATTAAAAATATCATATAAAAAGAGTCAACTCTCAGAATTTTCCAAATAATGAATTTTGTGAAGAGTAAATTTTCTTTTCACTTTTTTTCTTACTCTGAAAGGAAAGAAACCTAAATTTTAATAATTGCAAAACTAAAATGAAGCTAAAAATGGATAATTGGAAACAAAGCAAATGTCCATTATCGCATTATAGAAAATATCAAATCGAAACTGTGAGAACATATTTCACTATAAAACATTTATCAAATGAAATAAAAGTCATTTCATTAAGTGAACTTGAGTTGGAAAACATGTTTAAAAATGTGTATTTCATCAAACTGCAGATACGTGAAATTCGACTTTGGAGTTTAACATAGTTGAATGTTGTTTCAAAGAAAGCAAACTTTATTAACCATAGATTTAACAATGGAAAAAGATTTGATTAAATGATTTGATGAAACAATGAAAATAGTTTGATTTTCATAATGGGAGATCTCATTATTATGGGAGAAAATTAGGAGTACTAAAATATAAGACAAGAATTAAACCTTTTTTTAAAATTTTCAATTTCGACACTACTTGTATTAAGCTTTTCAACAAAGGGTGTAAAGCTCGACATGAATCAGAGGGATGAAAAATTTCAGAAAATATATGCTACACCCATCTTGGGTAGAAGGTAAATTATAAAATATATGAACATAGAAACATAAATCTATAATAGAATTGTCCAGAGATGTCCCTGCTGCTGGGCGGAGCTTAAAATAACCCCACTCCTTTTGTCTGCATCATTATTGAATGAGCGAATCCGATGATTGCATAAGAATATTAACTCAGCTTTCAACAATGAAAGAGAAATACACAATTAAATATTTGTTTAAACAATCAAAAGTATTGTAAATTATGCCAAAGAATATTTTAAAAAAAAATTATTAAAATTAGAGAAAAAATTCTAAAGCAAGTTAATTTATATCGTTAAAAAGGTAATTTTTGTACGTTTTTTTCATTTATTTCTTAAGCTCTCTGCGAATGTGCATGAGATTTTGTATTACATGTTTTGTGACTAAATCTGTTAAAATCAATTCTGAGAGATGGTTTTCAGGCTAAAAGCCGTCTTGGATGGGCACAAATCTTCTAGTATATAGTAATAAATAAATAAACATAAATGTATAATAAAATATAAAATAATAAAAAGGAAAAAATGTGAAGAATAAAGATAATATAATAAAAATAAATTAAAGATATTCATATAAATATTGAGGGCAGTTCAAAAAGTAAGGTAGCAAGTCCCTGAGAGAAAAGATTTATTCTTGAATTCAAAGAGATACACAAAGATAGAAAGGTACTGGTACATATTACTTTTCCATATAATCACCATGGTTGTAGAAGCATTTGTGCCATCGGTAAGCCAATCTATCGAAACCGGCATAGAAGAAATCAGAGTCCAGGTCTCTGAACCACTTAACGATAGCTTCCTGAACTTCGGCATCGGTTCTGAAATGCAACCTGCTGTATGCTTTTTCAACGGTCTGAATAGATGAAAATCACTTGGTGCGAGATCCGGGCTGTAGGGAGGGTGTTCCAATGTCTCTGTGGTGGACATGCTCAACAGTTCTGCACACCTGCTTTTGTGAAAGAAAATCGTGTTTGCACAACTTTGTTCGTGATATTACACTCTCTCTGTAAACTTCTACTATTTGCCGATGAATTTCAGCTGGGGATGTTTTCTTTAAACGCAAAGACCTTATTACACTTCGCACATCAATTGCCGCCCATGTATTTTTCAACGCAGCCATCTGCTGAGATTTTGGAACACTACGGCACTACTAGCTCCCTCTACCTTTCATATTTCAATACTGTAATCGTCCCTTCTATTTAGATATGGAATTTAATGTGCATGGGGAATGTGTGCACTTGTGAGAGCACTTTTTACTTTACTTTTTGAACTAGCTATGTAATACAAATGTAATCTTATCCAACAGGGGCGAGGAACAAGAAGTGCACATAAAAGCGTCTATATATATATAAAGAAGAGGAAGGAAAAAATAAAGAAGTGATGTCTTTTCTACAATTTAGAAAAGGAGAGAAAAAAATGCAAGTTGGGTGTGTCAACCACTGATACAGTCTGTTGCATATGGAATCGCTGCTAGAAAAATCTTCCAAATTTTATAACTTGCATTCTTATTTAAAAGTAAATTTTTGAACCACTCTCTTTTCAAATAATCTGCAGGTTTATTAAGATGAAATTTTTCTGTGTCAACACAATCAAATACAGTGGGTGGGGGGGGGCAGCCGCCCCCACTTTTTACTGAAAAAATTCAATTTTTATTTCTTTTTAGATGCCTAAAACTAAGAGCTAAATTGTTAAATTTTGTTGTCTACCTTTATACTCCCAGGTGCTTTCAGATGTCCATAAATTTTTTTGTCCCCTTAGTTTTTCAATGCAGTGGCCGCCAAAGTATATGTCACATAGCCATAAGTGCTGCAAAGCACTTGTATAGATATGTGATATTGCCTTTAAACAGCAGCCGGTTTTTTTTCAGTCCGGACATGTCTGATCCATTAATAGATAATGGGATGGTCCTTATTGAAAAGGATTAGGGTAACCCACCAAACCATAACGGGCATGAGCATTAGATATTGTATAAAAAACATTTTGTATTGTTTTATATCGAACTGTTAATTCCTTGGTACATCCAATTTAAAGATGTTAGATTTAATGACCATAATGCCATTCATCTACTTTACATCTTGTAGTAGATGTAATCCCTTTACTACTTCTACAAGACTTCTTTTACTTCATTCTCAATTACATAATCAACTATTCAAGTCTCATTGCTAGCCATAACTGAGCAGCCGCATTGTACGCCGAACCTTCTTGCTTTTTCTCCTCTCTCCAGAGTCAGCATCGCGTATAAATAAATAAGAATGTATATCAATAGATTCAAAAAAGTGCTGGCAATTACCTTTATAGGAAGGAATTTTATATAAAATGACAAAAATCAAAAGTTTCGAAGTAAAAAACCTTTTTTCACATATTCTCTTAAATTTTGAGAAAAATCAAACCATTAGGTTTAAGGTAAATATGAAGACCATTCTTGTCGCCCATTTAATAACAAACAAGACAAATAAAAGCTGAACTTGATTCAATCATTAATTACAGAGATAATGGCTGTTCTGTAGATATTGCCATTTTGAACCTTCTGGGGGAATTTTGTAAAAATGCTGCTTTGGTAGTGGTCTAGCAGTGGGATAAAACTCAGCTTTACGCTCATTATTTCCCTTTTAAAACCTTTATTGACAGGGCTAATAAACAAGATAAATAAATACGCAACGAGTTCGACGAATAGAATTTGGTAAATGGTCTTTACACTAAAATTTGGACGGAATCCGTCAACGGTAAATCTGTCTCTTCCGTGGGCATATGAACACGATAACTCAAAAATACCAAGAGTGAGATGGTTGAAATTCGTCATTTTACCTCCAGAATTGTTGACAGAGCGAAGCGAAGTCTCTATTTCAACTCAACCGTTCAGCATTTCGTCTGTCTATAAATTTGTTTGTTACGCAGTCACAACCAAACTCATTGTTCGCTTTTCTTCAAATTTTGCATAAATGTTCCTTGAAGCCATGAAAAACGACACATATATAAGAATTTTTCTTTTTGACTCCGTTTCAAGATGGTGGTCGTTTTAATGTTTTCAGTGCTTTGGCGAGTTTGGCACCGTTGAAACATTTGAATCATTTTGGTAATGGCGAGAAGTTTAACTGTCATTTTTCTAATACTAATAAAAGCGAAGATTTGTGTTAATAATTCTCATTAAAAAAAAAAAGATAAGATCGTGGTTCCATGTTTTTGCTTTGCCCGGTTGGTAAAGTTAATTCGGACCGTTTCTGTTGTTGACGAACATTGGATAGAACTCCAACACTGAAATAAAAAATTCTGTAACAAAATTTACATCATCCGAAAGTTTACTTGTGATATCAATGGCGTCAACTGGGGGTTATAAGTGGGGAGGAGCAAAAAGAGTTTTGACAAATAAAAGTCCCGGGAATTATAGGAGTAGGCAACAAAATTAAAAAATTTAGTTACAAAATGGTTAGTTTTGCATATTTTCTGAGAGAAAAAAAAACAGGGAAGTAAAAGTTGTAAGTTTATCAAAACTGGCATTTTTATGAGATTTTGATAAATCTTATACAATACAGGGTGGTCATAAATTATTGAACCCATTTCAAAATTAATTTTTAAAAAAACTAATAACGTTACAATTATAGTGTTTTTTAAATGAGAGAGCAAATAGGTTGCGTACCATTACGGCGTTCTAAATTTGCTACAGCGAGAGATTTCCATACTTAATGGCTACCTATCAGCCGAAGCCGATGCGTGTTTTCTGGTTTCCCTATTTAGTTTTTCTTGAATATCTCTATACATATTTAGTTTTCACACTACACAGGAATTAACAAATTAAAGAGCATAAAATTCCCTACAA
>BGPR01002898.1:0-72253 GCA_013235015.1 Araneus ventricosus
CTATTTTAACTTCACTAAATTCTCCAGAAGTTTCAGGAGCAACCTCGTGAAAATTTTTAAATGTCAACTGAAGCTTTGTTTCTAAAATCCACCTCAACATCACTATCTGTAGGGGAATATATGAGAATATTGTGTTAACTACAATGTGGCAGTAATGTAACAACCAGTGAAATCGACTTCAAGAGCTTACTGTGGAAAAGACAGCGCCTTTTTTGGTTTGTTGTAGATATGCAACACCGTGTTAGAAAAAAATTAAATTTTTATAATTTATTTGGGTTCAAAGTCGGAACAGTGAATGAATGAATATTCTTGAATATGTATTATACTGTTAACTCATTTCTGTAAACAAATTTAAGCATATTAGTTAAAATACCATTCGCCTTTAATGATTTCAATATGTGTTAATAATAACGACAATAGTTGCTTATAAGATTTTGAGAATTTTTTTTATTTTTGCATAAAAGAATTAATCCTTTTAAGAGCTAATATTAATTTAATGATTTATATTTAGATTATTCATATTGTGCATATCTAAAATACCATCATTCAGAATTCTTCCTTCGTTTAAATTAGATGTGGCATAAGAAGATATTAATGTTAGCAAAATTCTCCAAAATAAGGAAGAATGTATGAAGGTAAGGGAGTGAATGAAGTTAGAAAAAAGATTGTGTAAGAGAATTTATTTGTTACTAACAACATTGAGACTCAAATTTGTCTACAATTGCTTACGTATCCCTGTGTACGTACCTGTCTATGTTATACCCTACTTATTTGTTTTCTTTAAACCTAGTTTATTCAGTCAGTGAGTGATGCTGTCTGCGACCACACCTACTGCGGAATTTATACCAATTGCAGAGGAAATTATGTATTGATATTTGACTCGCGAGGACGAGCGTTAATTACACTTATTGGAGGACGCTTGTCGGATCCTGTATTTTTAACAAAACGTGCAGAAAATTGCATTACTTTTTTGAAAGTGTACAGAATATAAAATATAAAAAAATGAATTCCTGATAAATCTCTTCTGGGGAGTGCATTAAAATGAAAAGGACTGATAAATGCTTGTACTTCCAAGTTATTTATGAGAAAACTGGCTTTCCCTCCAAAATTACCTGAGCTCACCTGTTTAAAAACTATTGATGCATTTCTGTCTCATCGATAAGCATTTACAAGAATTTTGAGCCGATGATACAAAGTTTACTTTACCAAAATGCGCGGGTTTTATTAATATTTGACTCGATTGATTTTCAAAGAGGACTTCTGACATTTTTAAAATTTTACAAGATCGAAAAAACGAATGGGCTCTAAACAGCATCGAAATTATGATCCAGGAAATTTCTAATATGTTTCACAGTAAAAAAATTATTCTAATGACTAGAACCAAAAATATTACAATTATTAGTTTTGTCAAAAATTTAAATTTTGCAGAAGGCCCTTTTTAACATCAAACAGTATGAACGTTTCAGAATTTTTGGAATAAATCCAGGAATATCAATGAAAGCTAAATAAAATTAAAAATCTATTTATTTATGAGTAAATGTAATTTCAAAATAAAATAAAATGTTAAAGTTATTCGTTTTTAAGCAAAACTCAGATTTATAAGAGAAAAAAAATCAGTTAAGTATAATTAAAAGCTTGGAATATCAATGATTCTTCAAATAAAAAACAAAATTAATTATTTGCAATTAAACTTAGATTTGAAAGAATCCAATAAATATTAAAGTTATTCGGTTTAAAGTAAAATTCAGATTTAAAACAAAAAAAATCACGAACAAATTATTATAAAGCCTAAAATTCAGTGAAACTTATAAAAATCACGAACAAATTATTATAAAGCCTAAAATTCAGTGAAACTTAAATAAAATTCAAAACTTATTTATTGCCAAATAATTTTAAATTTGAGAAGGTACTGATTTTTAAGTAAAATTTAGATTTAAAAAAATTCAGTTAGATATTAAAAAATAAAATTCAATATTTGTTTATTTGTGAAAAAATTTAAATTTAAACTCAAATAAAACAAAGTATAATTTAAAATTATTAAGTTTTTCAGCAAAATTCAGAATTAAAAACATAAAAAATGCTATAAAAAATTGGTGTAAATTATTTTTAGTTCTGTTGAGGGTCACTTGAAAATCCTCCGGGTAGGTATGGAACTCTTGCGAAAAGGGATTGTGCACTATTGGAATGCATTTTATAGTTTTTCTGATATCATACATTTTGCTGGTAATAATGGTTCTCTTTGTTACCATAGGTTGAGTGTGGTCATTCTTAAAGTAATACTCGGGAGATATAGCTGGTGTACTTTAAATAACGAAAAGAATGAATTAATTTTCAGAAATTTTAAAAGTTAGTGTTTTTTCCTTTGCCATGTTTCTCCACAAATGCTGTCGCGTAAGCATTTTTTCTTGTAATATGCGTACTATCCATCTAGCCATTAGCATTAAAATAATATTAAAAAGGGTCCTCTGCGCAGAAGTCCCTTTCTAACATCATACGGAAACTTTGTTGTTTTATTGCAACATGACTGTAAATGGCAGAATTTCAGATTTTACACTAAACGTTGCAACTACCTTCATGGAATAAAAAAGACAAACAAAAAACCCCCAAAAACAAACAAAAAAATCTCCGAGTCTGCAGAAGTTCTCCTTTAAGATCAAACGTTTTTGCGAGGTTCTTTTTTACACCATTTGTTGATTCCAGCTATCTTACCATTGACTAAACTATTTTTTATCTCCAGCCTTCTTCTAAATAATCGGTGGATTCACAAACATCCGATTCATTGTTTAATGGCTTTTCAGATTTCAACTTATGAGCACTAACTAGTTTAACATCAACGATTTCTTTATTTTTTCATTAATCGATTCTTAATTATTTTATATTGCACCTAAAACCTTTTCAAATCGTTCCATTTTTTATTTGTAGCTCGAATAGCGATAAATTGCCGCGACCTGTGTGCTCTCCTCTGCAGTCTTATATAAATACGTGATCGCACTTCTCTATGTAGAACTCGAGCTTCGGAGGCCCTAGCGTCTGTTTTCTGAGATAATAAATGAGGGGGAAATTCTTGAAATAAATGTGGTCAGCAAGTAAATGACCTTGAAAGCAGCTGCTGTGAATCTGGGAATTTTTCGTAGAGGGAATAATTTCTTCGCGACGAATGCTTGTCTTCCCTGCTTAATTATATCTTTTTATCATTCTACAAAATTTCTATCATTTTATGGTTTCCACCTCTAAAATTTTTATTTGATTGAATTAAATTGTTATCACATTTGATGTGTTATGAAAATGTTGTTTATTACTGTTCATTCTTTCTAATACATGCATAACCTAATTTGATATATTTTTTCTTTTTATTTTTCTTCATTAATTTTTAAGACAGTAGTTGTTAAATGTCGAAATTAATATATTGATATAATTATTGTTTTACCTACACTATTAGTAATGCAGCAATTAAAAAATTATGTTTGGGATTGCAGATCATATATTAAAATATTCTAAAATAGCGCATGATAATTTATAACTTCTGTATGGGAAATTAAGAAGACTTTGTAATGGAATATGTTTTCGGAATTAACGAGTGTAAATACAGACACGTGAAGAACAGATAAACAAATGTAAGTTAAAAAGACTGGACTTCACACTGTCAGACGAAGAATTCAATTTTACTTCAATTCGGACCATGGTGAAATTTCGAGATTTCTGATTTGTTGTTTACATACCGTCACTAATGATGTTATTGAGTTATTGCCCACGTGCCTTACAGTTGTGTTCATAGAACATTTCAAGTTTATCCTCTAATGGATGCGAATTCATACCTAAGAATACGATTTTTAATTGGATGTTACTAACGAAAATACCTTTGTTATTTGTAATGAATTTCAATCTTTTCATAAAACAAATTTGTGCTCGGCAGAATGGCTTGAAATATTTTGTGTGAAACAGAATAAATAAGGTGCCATTTATAAAGCAAAATACAAATATTGCCACTTTTAATAAAATATCTCAAAAATTTAGATTATAAACGCAGTCTTTTCATTAGAATTTAAATTGAAAGCGATTAAGTTTTAATCTGAATACTTTGCATTCTAAATTATTTTATAAATTCCGGCTAAACAATTTTTTCAAACCTTTTTCCTATTTCTTCCTTATATTTAAATTTACGTAATAAAAAAGGTAAGTAATTTAAAAGACTTTTCGGTTTGAGGAACGAAGAGGATATCATTAATTACTGAACAGTTTTGCCATTTATCTCGTAATCTGAAAACTTCGTGAATTTTTTTGAGTCCCTTTTTTTTCTTAACTGGAACTTATCACTTTCTCTCACCTAGTCACTCTTTCAGTCTCATACCTATATAATATTTACAATATCTGTATGCATGAATTTCAAACTACTGCTAATTATTATAAATGGAAAGAGAGTCTTGCTAATTAAGGAAATGTTTCAAAAACACAAAAAGGTAACTAAGGTTATAATTATTGCATTTATTTATTTTTATACATATTTTTATTAATACTTAATTGCCAAAAATTACTTTAGATTTGTATATTTTTCACAGATGTTTCATAAATTCTAAGAAAAAAATCATCAATTCTTTAATTAATGATATAGTTTTCTATTCGAAGGTTAGAAGTACTTGCAAACCACTTGGTAACTAAATTAATAATTTATTTAAACATACTTATATAAAACGATACTGAACAATTTAAGAGACATATAGATGAAAATCTATAAAAATTTATTTTGTAAGTATGCATTTTTATATTTCAAAATACAATTGAATGCCACTTAGCTTTGGGTTGGTTTAGTTTTATATTTATTCTTAAGAAATGCGCAGAACCAGATCGTTTCCCTACAGGCAAACGTATACTGCCCTTAGTTATATTGGCAGATCAGCTTACAGTTCAAGTTAGTTACACTGGAGTAACAGCGTCACTTCTGTCCTTTATTGTGTAGGACAATATTGTTCAGTCACTTACTTACAACCCCATGGAGAAATAAAGATGGAAGTTTTTCTTCTTCAGAAACAGCCAATTTCAAAGAATCAACATGTGTGAATAACAACCACTTTACTTTTCCGCTTGATGCACAATCTGTTGCTTTGTACTTGCATCACACGTGACATCGCGTAAACAACCAATCAGCACTCTTGAAATTTCTCCATGGTACGAACTCCAGTAAAAGTAGTTATTATGCTACCGGGCACATCCGATGAATATGAATAATAGCACCACCAGGTATAATACTTAAACATGAATAATAGTTAGCTTAATATAAATAAAAGTCCTTGTGGCCATGTATGTGGCTATGTTCCAGATCTCCTCTTAACCCTTTTTGGCACAAGGCATTAAATTTTTTGAAATATGATGAGAAAACATTATGAATGGGTTTAGTTTATTGTCTAGACATAAAATCTACAAAAAATTGTTTTTAAAAAAATGTACTTAGTACGAGGGGGGGGTCGTCCCCCTTTGGGGTCAAGCACCTCATATGAGAACCCCCATTGATACAACCACCTTTATATACTCAAAAAATATTGTTGAATCTTACAAAAAATCATAAATTAAAACTTTACGAATATTGGCGGAAAATTTTCGGGTTAATTTGCTAACATTGTAAACGTCCAGAACTGAAAAAAATTTCTTATCTCTGAGTTACGGAATTTTCCCAAACTTTATCTCTAATAATTCATATTTCAAAACGAAATTTCATATGGCTGCTACATACATTCTAAAAGGAGTATTATTAGCCCTATCCTAAACCAATTATTTTCCATTTATACTTGAATTTAACAGCTGAAAAGCGAATGAAATTAGGTGTGCCATAAGCTGGCACACTGAGCCGCAAAGGGTCAAACCACTGTATTGATTTTATGTAAACTTTGTACACTTATTATTTAGGACAATTTAAGATATCTGTCAATGTTTCAAGGTCAAAAGTTAATTAAACAGTCAGTTAATTAGAAATTAACCGAACCCTTTTTTCTGCTGTAAATTCGGAGCAAAGTATTCCCCCAGCAATATTTTTATACCATCTTAAAGTTCAAACTTTTACCTTTTCAATTATACTAATTTTATATCTGTGACATTTTGTCTTCAATTTTAATTAATTTTTCAAAATGTAATAAAAAGTTGATTACACGCAGGCGATTTTGAAATAAAGCAAATTTAATGATACTCAGTTGCTAGGCAACGGTGTAATTACTTTACCATTATTTCTCCTGATTATTTTTTAAATATCGTTTGGAAATGTTTTCATTGGTTCTTAAAGAATTCTAAAGCTTATTTAATTAGATTAAAAAATCGCTGCAATTCGCCTGCCATCTTTACCTGCGTTTCTTGAGAAATAATAAATAAGTAATATTTTAATTGAAAATATATAAATTTGAGTATTACGACTTTCGGAGAGGTGTTTCAATGATGCCTAAAGGAAAACATAAGTCAATCATTCAAATTCCAACAAAGGCAAAGATAGTAAAGCTTGTGTAAGCAGATGAAATAGATGTTTGACAACAGCACGCTCCAGAAATGTTATTTACAGGCAAGCATTGGATTAATGTAAGTCGTTGTAGCCTTAACCTCTTTAGCTGGGAGCCTGTGGTTTTGAATGTTTATTGTACATATTTTTATGGACAAGAGTCTTAAAAACAAGCTAAAGGCCACTGTCAACAATTAAAAGTACAAAAGTAAATTAAAAATTTACCCGAATTTTGTCGTTTTACCGAATATATCTTCCGAGCATGTTATCTAACTAAATCTAATTGTACACCATATTTTTTTATAAAATAGCTTTGATTTCCGTACATTTGTCTTCTTAATTTAATAATTTTTTCAAAATTAATTTTATACACAATTTGTAACATTTGTATAAAATTTACAAATTGTGTTGCAAATTTTAATTTACAACACAATTTGTAATTTTTTAATGTTGATGAACAAAAATACACATACGAAGAACTGTTGCCAAAAAACATTAAAACATTCTGAAAAACACTAAAAGAAAAGTTTAAAAGCAGACAATTCACAATTTATAAAAGGAAAAACTTTCTATTTGGTTTATTTTGAAGTTTTTTATTAATCAAAATAATTTATCGGCCCAAAAAGTCCATTAAAACCTTTCTTAAACTTCTGGATTTGTGAAAAAAAATTGAAGTACCTATATAACAAATATTACGGAGAGGATTAGTTTTCGGCATTGTTAAAATTCAGTCCGCAGTCTCCAAGGTGCAGTCTGTAATCAGATAAGAAAGGCTAATGAAGTTAAATGAAATAAAATAACTTAATGATTTAGTGTTCTAAAATAAGTTTTAAACGCGAAATATTGGAGTCGGGATATATATACATAAGCAAACAATTAATCTCACGCGCATTTTCAGCCATTACTAACAATATGGCAAATAACTTTTCATGGGGCTCATTAATGCATTCGTAGAAGATGCCGTAAAGGGCCCAATGATTAGATATCTTTTTGTCCAATATGATGACTAAGTGGGCAAATTAACAGGCCAAAACTGTCTGATCCAGAGGGGGAGCAAGTAATATCCAATCAATTTGTGAAGTTGCTGCTGGACGGAATGTAACCCTATTTATCAGTTTGCAAACTGCCTCAGGAGTACAGGAGAAAAGAATTTCTGTTTAGAAATAGCGTAGCAAGATGCCGTACCATCAATTAGCTAGGTAGAATGTACGGTTCTACTAAGTTGTTATGAACAGTGCCGGAAAAGGCATTAATGTAGAATCTTTCTTCAATGAGAATATAATGCGTCCTAAAATAAAAACTGTGGACAGACATTTTGTTACAAATCGGCAGATTTTGGTCCATTCAACCTGGTATCATATCTTTTTGCTTACGACTTTAAAAATGGTACGTTATATATTTAAATAGCTGGTTATGACAAAAAGTTATTAATATAAAAATAAATCAGAAGGATAATAGACGGATTTAAGTTATTCTTAAATTAAATTTTTAAAAGTTCTATAAATCATTGGCTATATATGTTAGCGGAAATATTTATTTCATTTCAAACTACCTTAAATCATTAAAATAATGATAATTCTCAAATAATTAAAGGTAAATAAAAACATGCATTTACGTGTATATAAACTCGTGAAGCATTCGTATTTATGTGAAAACAGTCTTTTGAAATTTTGTAAGCACACGATTGTATGTTGTTTCAGTGGCTTAGCATGGGTAAGTGGTGCTAGGGTCATAATATGATTTTCTTGCACTCCCCAAGTCATCATCAGGAATTTAGCCCGAGAGAACGCGCGCCTCCTTGGCGAACGCCAAGGGGGCGCGGGGGTCATAGACCAAACTGAAATTCAACCCTATGCGGTTAAAAACATACCATTTTCAGTTGGAAAAATGACGCTTTTGTCTTTTAGACATTGAGAATACAATGCGTAATGAATTAAATCTACTCCATTATTATCCACTAAAAAAGCACGGATTTCCAGAGCGTCCGTTTTTCGTGCATCGTTTTTACGTGAAACGTTTGGGGCGCATTTCTCAATAAATATATTTGTTCATTCTTCAGTTTAACTGTATTATGTTGTCGTTGATGAATAACTCCCAACTCTTCACAGGGCTTGTCACAACTTTCGTGGTCCTTTTGTTCTAGGTAAGCGCGACACAATATTATGACAACGATTACGAATATTCTGTCTAAATTTTGTTTTTCTCCACTGTATGCTATCTTTTTTATAAAAACCATTCCAAGTTATTTACTTCTTAAATTCCAGAATCTCCGTCCTCTTCCGATTCTGTGTATGTTCGCTGAAACTTTCATGAAAAATTCTCTTCAAAAACATCTTCCAGTCCATTGTCTTCACTGTCTAATTCTGGATCCTTGTCAATTTCAACTTCAGCAAGAGGTTTACGTAAACGATAAATTTCTTTTTCGTATGAAGTCGGCATCGTGAGAAACAAATAAATACCTCAATTCGGCAAGGAAAACAACGAGCTGACCGCGTGAGCCGCGTGAAATAACTGGTCTTTGGAACAAACAAAAGAACGCGCGGGGGTCATTCCATAACCTCAATAACTACTAACAAAACGTGTATTAGAGGATACTCAGAAAAGGCAGAGGGGTGACTAACTCAGCTACTGATAAAAACGAAATGAGCAGGTGGCTAGTTTTCAAGGAACAGGAGTTTTCCGACGGCTTGGGGTCTTGAAATGACCCCCGCACGTTCTCCCGGGTTAGTTTGTGTAAATAGCTCCCGAGGCTTGTCATTTCCACCCTCATTGTATTTAACTCGAAAATTGGCATAAACGCATTAATGTTTTGTTTGTTGCAAGAGGGTAAGTGGCACCTGGGAAACACTATGATGTTTTTACCATAGTCGTCATCGGTGGCTTAGGAAGCATAAATTACACCCGGAATAAAGTATTATTTTTTCCTCATCATAATTTTGATTTAACCCTCTCACGCCGAGCGAGGCGGTCCCAGGCGTTCTAAAAATTTTCCCTGAAGAGCGACGAAGGCCGGTCTGAGGTAGTTGGCTTCTTTTGAGGGGAGGTGAAGTTCTGAGATCGCTTCGGAGATAAGCGCGGTAGGGGTTCCACTTATCATTGCTAACTACAGCCCATTTCCGTGCACCTTAAGGGGAGGTTATAGAAGGGTGTGGGGTAGTGTGAATGACCACTCAGGTTGGGAGAGTCCAATTCATGTCGCTTCATTTCAAAAAGACCTGGTTTTAAAGGGACTAGAAGAAAAATGTCGCCTCTGAATTAAAGAGTTAATAAACGGCAAATTTGTTCTGTTACTCCAGGGCGCTCCTTAAAACTGGCGTCCGGGGCATAAATAGCCCTTTACCCAAAAATGTTAATATAATAATAAATATTATGAAAGAGTGTTTTATCATTTTCTTGCAGTGTAAGCTTTCTTTTCTTTTCAATTTTAGTATACATTGGACGAAAGAATCCCCTAAATTATATAATAATATTTCATGATCCGAAATAAACCGTGAGTGACAAAAATTATTCAGGATAATTCAATTAGGGAAAATGCTTGCTTTGTCCTTAAGATACTAAGAAGTTTGAAATTAAAACAACTTCATTTTTCTTTTCCTGTTTATTTTTCTTTATAGAGGTTCTTCCATGAACAAAAAATGGAGAAATTGAAATGAAGAAAGTTGACGAAATCAAACTTTATAAGACGGGCTATGTCATGCTTTTTTCTTCTTCACAGAAAAATTTAAAAATAATTATGAAAATTTTCATTTGTTCTATAATCATGCTTCTTTATGAAATATTAATATTCTCAGTAAGGACGGTTTTCTCTTTTTACAGTTTGAATTGAAACCTTCGTAAGACATTTATAAAATAGGTAAAAGAGGTAAAATGTTAAGAGCATCTATTCATGATTAAAATAATTATACAATTGTGTTCCTTTGATATTTATGAGTGTTAATAAAATTTATAAACAAAAGTACAGTAAATATTTTCATATTAATAAGAGAGCATAACTATGTAAATGAAACATGAATTTTTGACTTTCATATATCACAATTTAGTTTCGTTTCTGTTATATTGTATTGTCATTCTTAAATGTAGTGTATGTTCTGATTCAATTTCCTTTATAATATTTTATAGAAAAAATACGTAAATTGAATAAAATCTTTGTTTCACTATTCAGAAGCCATTTAGTTTGAATGTAAATGTGTCTTTAATTAATGTAAGCATTTTAATTGAATAACAAACGTTTCCTTAGCAAAATAAATTTATATTTTCTATTACATCTGCATATTTGCTTTTTGAATGAATTAATGAATATTTTTGGGATATTAGAAAAACTGTATATTATTCAATGAATTTCAGCAAATTCAAATAGAATAAGAAAATACCTAGACGCAAATCATTTCATTTATTTCCTCTTCATTTCGAAATGCAAAGCAGGAATATCCTTATTATTCAAATTTGAATAAAACTACGCATTTTATACTACATGAATTATTCAAAAGGTGAACAACTGTTCATCAATTTTAAAAGAAAAGTTTGCCGTTGGAATGACAGAAAAGCTTAAAATAGAAACGCTTGCTAATCTTTTTAATTTGTTAACATTATGAACTAATGTTTTAAATTTCAACTTGGAATAATTAATTTTTCAATTTTGTTAAAAAAATAATTCAAACTTATTGTTACAAGTTACAGCTTGTATTCCTTATAGATATTATTAAACAATTGTTGTTTTGGGTACATATTTAAATTACTTCAGGAATTTAAATTGAATTTACATACCCATACGCAAATCAGTTTTAATAAACTGATATTCATATATATAAATCTGTAATAGTTTATATTGTGTCGGATTATGCAAATTTTTTACCGCTATTGAAGTTATTTATTTTTAACAGTTTAATTTTTGTTTGTTATAAAATTCCAGAAGTATAGTTTATTTTTTGAAATTTCATATCACATTCAGTAAGAGCATAAAATACAATATCAACAATAATTATAAAGACGCACATTAGAGTGCTCAAAAAAACTCAATTGTGCGCCTTATATAGTTTAGGAATAGCTGTAAAAATATATGTTAATATAGAGGTCAAAGTTAAGAAATAATTATCTAGTTTAAGAAATGATGAATACTTTCCTATAAATTTTAAAAATGTGAAATACATACGTAAGAGATAAAATATATACAGTTGCATCATGAAACATAACGAGAACAAGTAGACTCTTATTACATCAAAAGTATACTTTATAAATGAAAGAAAAAAATGCTGTTAGTTTTTTAGCAAAATTTCCAATAGAGAATATCAGTTATGTTATTAGAATAAAAATGTTCGACTCTAATGTATCGATAAAATCATCATGTAAAAATTCTGAGACACTGAAAAGGAACTAAAAACTAGTAATATTTGTTCATGCTACCTGCAAAAATTAGAATGTATAGAAACAGACTTAACATGATACCAAAGTTATATTAGTAAAAATATATGGGAATAACATTTCAGTAACAGCAGGTCATATATAATATTTGCGAATAACATATTTTTTCTTACAACGAATTAGTGGAAAACCGAAAAAAAGTTGGAGATTTGAAAGACCTGATATAAATTGGAAATGTTAAGCACTGTTTTCGCGAAATTCGTTATATTTTCAATATTCATTTATTATTAAAATAACAATTTTAAGTCACATAAATTTACTAGCAAGTGATCCTTAAAGAAAATCTAAAAATTTAATATTGAATCATTTTCAAAAATTTATTGCTTTTTATACCGATTTTACGATTAGTTTTTCAGTATATATTTTGCATTTGAAAATACATATTTATTACTGTATGTGAATAGTGAAAATAAACTTTTTTCCTCCGTCTTACGCATATCAGGATAGATTTAAGGACTTCTTTTTAAAATCTATAATAATTAGCGTATCAACTGTACCAGTGATATAAGTGAAAAGTTTATATAATTATTATTAGAAAAGTCATTTCACTTAAGATAGACTGTACTAATTATTCAAAAATATTAATTATTAGTTGTGTCGAAAGTTATTCCAGTTTAAGTTGTAAAGAGCGTTATCCAAATAGATGTTGTAGCTGATAGCAATTTGTGGAGAAGAATGGGAAATTAATATTTGTTTGATTTTCTTTTTAATACGTCTATAACTGAAGAACATTCATTGATTTATTCCGTGTTGTCATTTGTACCGTATTTGTCCTAATTCTGCAAGGACTTATTATTTTAACTTACGCCGATAGCAGACGCGACTATAGGTAAATAAATGATTTATTCGGTGCTGTAGTGCTCAAATTTCTGAAAATTGTTTGTAGCCTTTTTTCTTGGTATGCACTGGTATTTAGTGTAGAAACTAGTATATAGATATTGTCATTAGCAACTAGAATTATCCATAACGAGTCTACAACGCAGAAATCCATCAGACTGTTAGCGGGGAGGACTTTGGAAGGACTTCATATTTTCAAAGATAATTGGGTATATTTGAGAAAACATCTTTAAATGTGTACACTTGTTTATTGTCATTTCTTTACTGGAAAAGCGTGGAAATTAAATAGTGCATTAGGGAGTAAAGAACTGAAGATAAATGTAAGTTCTATTTCAATTATAATTTTATTTAATTCCAGTTAAAATGTGAAGGAAGTTTTATTACGATTCTTAACGATAGATACGTAAATAATTATTATTGTTTTTCTCTATGAAAATGAATTTTTAAATCCATTTTTTTACTTAAGCTTTTTATAGCATTTTCACTCTTAAAAATTCCATAGGATGCATGGACTTTTATTCCAATCTATAGTAATTGATGAGTTCAAAGAAATTTTATTCAGATTTCAATGATAATTTGGAAAGAATTTATTTACTTATACACATACAAAAAAATTCATATACATACGTATTAAAAATGCATGTAGCCTTTTTTAACATCTCATAGAAGTAAGAAAACATTTAAGGATTCTGACACAAATCCGGCAGTTTTTACTAATAAAATATAAGAATTTTTATTTCTCTTTCATAAATAACTATTCCTCCAAAATTCTAATTGGCTTCTAGAAATTTTTATTTATTCCCTTTGAACCTTCTAGAAGATTGCGATTATTTGCTCACTTTGATTATGTCAAGAGGCAGTCGATTTCCACTACTGCATATGACGATACTCCATATTTCAAATGCTCGTAGAAGAGACTTCATTTGTGTTCAGCAACTAGCTGACTGAAACTGTTACATTTCTACCCTCGATAAATAGATCTTTTATCGCCAATAAACTGCTAACAGTATACACTAAAACACATTATTGATAATTTCTAACGCTTGGATGAGGTTCTGAAATGCAAGCTCGAGTTTTCAGTGGAATCAAGTAATGCTTTTATGTTATCTACTATTTTGCAATCATGTTGCTTTGGACCAAGATGCATTTGTAAATTATGAGATGAAAGAGGAGTTTGAAAACTTCGGAAATTGAAATAATTACTAAACGTGAAAGGGATCATTACTATTCATCAAATGTTTCAAATTACTACATTTTGTATGATTTCTTTTAGTTAGTAAATAAATTTCTAGCATTTGTTCTTACTTTCGTGAATCAATTGCCTGAAATCTAATTTTATCAGTATCGGCATACTGTTTAAACGTCTTATTAAAGATTGTTTTCAATTTCCAATAAAAAAAATAATTTTCTCAACAGACACAGATAAGTGATGACATAATTGCCGATAAATGTAGATTATGCCACGGTAAATTTTCATAAATAAGCAAAATGGCGGACGTTAACGATTAGAAAATCATTGGAATTAATGTTATTTAAAAACGCAGAAATGTTAAAAGCTTACATTGACATTCAACTGTTTACATTTTCTTTATATCAAATATCCTACAAGATACTTTATACTTTCAGTATCTTCACAGTACATTTGAGTAAAATTTTATTTTTTGTTTTAAATTATTAGATGACTTAAATATATGAATTTAATTTCAAAATTCGTCACGTTATATATTTTCACATTTATATTTTGTAAAATTTATTTCAAAACTTAAATATTGACTGAATGAATAAGGTTGTAAGACAGAGTGTAAGGAATAATTAATAGAGTGAATAAGGTTGCAGTGGCGTCGGGTCTGAGTCTCAGTTTCGGAACTGGAGGGTTTTCATTTAAAAACCCGAATTCGCGAAACACTCACCAAGTATTACGCTGATGTAAACTAAATCGTTTTGAAATAACCTCCCTCTGGTGGAATTTGGAAATTCGCAGATGGGGAATATCGTCTACGGTCTCTTTCTTGTCATCTGATCATGGTTGAATATTGTAATGCCAGTCCCAAAATATCCCACCTGTTTCTTCGGTGCATAAGTAAAATCAAGCCTGAAAAATAATTTTTTAAACTTAAGTTTTTGAAAACAGAAAATGAATGAAGTAATCTAGAAAATTATGTAGAGATGGACGATTCTAACTAATATCATTAAATAACGAGTTTTAATTAATCATTCAGAATTGATTCGCATGTCATCAAATAATATAAAGAGACACGCGTTCCCAACAGTGAGAATCCAGCCATTATACTTGATGATTGCTTTTTTCAGGGATTCAACCTGTCAATTTTGTAATGTTTGAAATAATATTAATCAATCTTTTATTTGCAAAAACTTGAATTTCCTATTTTCTTAAATTGTGTTAAATGTAAATTTTTGATAAAGCATTTATTTTTTCGCATCTAGTTATTTTCATTGATTCAAACATGTGTAACGTATTATTTGGGAAAATGTTGATAAAGAATAAACTATTCTTAGAATCGTGTGAATAGCAGAGTCAAAACGTTTTAAAATACCTAACGCCCATGAAACTATGCCTTCTTTATAAGATTTATGAGTTTTTCCCCAAGCCGAATATTTGCCAGATTATAAGAAATTAAAAAATAATAAATGCATTACTTAAATGAATCTACGTAATACAGAAATCTACATAAATTTCGAAAAGGTAACAAAAATATAAATTTTCAAATCCTTTAAAATTTTCTTACCATCATAGCATTTCTCTTATTTAATGATGCATTAAAAATACGATAATCTGCTTTTAATTAGTTAAGCAGATATCTGTAATTACATCTGCTTTATAACAAAGTAAAGTTATCACAACTCTTACACGTTTGGTAATCCAAGCGTGATTAGTTTTATCGCATTTGATACATATATCGGGTTATAAGAAAAACGGTCCTTTACTCTAATTAATACATATCTTATTTTTAACTGATATTGATGTGTGATTATTGAAATGTGATTTAATACTAAAAACAACATAACTTATTTATCAATCGAAGTTCCAAATTAGAAAGAAAAAAACTCAAAACGAATCAACCATGAATTTCGATTGTTTTGGAAATACATATAAACAAATGATGAGACATACCTAACATGAGAAATATAAATAGTTTTCTAATAGAGTATGTGAAGGAAGACTACGCTTTATTCGTGTATAAAGTCTATTCCTTATTTGCATCCCTTTCTGCATCTTTAAAATAAATTCATTTCTTTCAATTTTTCAAGTTAATATTTCAGCTTATATCGAAATAAAGACCTAAAATTTCAAACGCAATATCTTTTTTATATGTCTGTTGTAAATACGCTACGAAATTCTATTAGATTCTATTATGCAATTTATGAATAATGAAGTTTTGTGAAATGGTTTTATATGCATGACATTCTATAACGATCATATTTGAAGAAATTTAGTAAGTACGTTAAGGAAATAGTTCGAGCTGAAGGCCTATTGTGTACATATTGAATTCCTTACATGTCAAATCAATTATGTTGGATGTAAAAAATATCCGATTTAAAGTGTGTAAACATTTGAAAATGTTGTTGAAATGGTTTTCATTTGATGTACAACATTAATATATTTAAGCTTAATTTATCAAGGTGAATATAGGGTGAAAAACGAAATTGTCATCTGGATAAAGTATAGCTGAGGCATTTCATAGAAATACCATTTTGTATTGGTGGCTACTGCCTCGTAAATTTCAGTAAATTGTATATGGACGCTTTTGCAAATAGTTTGTTTCTTTCCTTACTCATTAAAGATGATAGATTGTAGGGCATTTTTATTCAACTCTCCTTGCATTATTATTCATTACAATATTTCTATATATAATGCATGACAAAAGAATTCTGAACAGAAAAGAGATCAATACATTGATGATTAAAAAGGCAACTCTCGGTCGTTTTTTTTCATTTTTGTATATGCCTATTATTTTCATAGTATTCAGTAACTTATTTATTTACTCTATTATTTTTATAATTGTTTATCTTTTCTTATTCTTAATTTCTTAATTTTTATTATAACGTTATTCTTATTTGCGTTCAATATTAAACAATTGTCATGATTCATTAAATGTAATCAACTATTATAATAAATTCTGAAATGTAAATTATGTTAAAAAATAAGCAATTAGACGGATATAAGAAACCAAGGGGACAAATCAAGTCGACGAGTTCTTAATGCCATTGGGGAGCGAATGGCAACCCTTCAACACATGTCCATTCCAAATTGGTGAGAAATCATGTTTTGCATTTAATCATGCAGGCATGTTGGGGTGCAAAAGTCATTTTTTTCAAAACATATAACACTAATAGCGCAAGATATTTTATGATATCGCCATGATGTTAATACGATATTCTGAATGCTTTACAATATCGTAAAGATATCGTATGAATATTAAAGAGCCTCTTTAGCTAATAGGGGAGAATTTTAATCGCATAGTGTACTGAGCACGAGCATATACAATCGTGAAATAATTACTGATTCTGAGTTTCATTAAATGTATAAAATATGATAGTTTCGAAATAAATTTTATTTAATGCAACTGCAAGCTTAAATGAATAATGTGAATATGTTTCTACTTAAGGATATATGCTTATATCATACTTAAACATATGCTTATGCTATAATTTTACCATGACAGAAATTGTTTCAATGGTTTCAACTTGCAATGCTTTTTTGCTAACATTATATCCTATGCGTGATATTTAACGCAGAAATTTCTGAATCGCATGTTTGTCTGGTGTCTGGAATTTTTTTAACCTTCTTAGCTGAAGAATAGTCTATTAGAAATGTATCCAACACTTTATTTTTTCGTAACTGTAGAAGGTAATTAAGAAAATTTGTCATGCAATGTGGATAATGTCCTCTTTTAAAATATGGGAAACTGCATTTCGATAAGGATCACTACATACTTTATATTTGCGCATCATCTTCCAATTTTCCAATCGCAAACCCCAATTTTTTATATTTTAAAGGATTTTGCACAATTGACAAAAAACTCCTCAGATTTAAAATTTCCGGTAAAATCAGTTCAACAACCATAGACATACAAGAAAAAAAAAGATTAAGGGTCTCTATTCAATTCATGCAAACGTAAAAAATAGGTATTCTTGTTAAATATTTTCATAGATATTAATAGAAGTAATTTTCTCTAAAATATTTGTTCTTTTCAAAGTTTCACTCATCTTGGGGAATGAAATATTACTAAATAAATTCGAGCATGATTTTCTCTAAAGTACAATAAAAATATATTACAAGTACATACTTCTATACTTATATTCTTTATAATAGGTACCAATGCAAACTTTGATGTGCATAAATATATTAGTCATTAATCATACAGTAGAGCTCCTCACAGTCCTCACAGTGAATTTCTCCCTCATAACGTATCTTTAATCGGAATGTAATAAATAACATTCAAATATTCTTCCATATATAACGTGAAGTGGTTGTTGTCTCCTATACAATTTTCGATATTTATTTTTGTCATTTTGAAGAAAGTTGCTAATTTCTGTCAAATCGCTCACACTGCCTGTATCTGAACCACTCGCATTGTTCATCCAGCGCGATAACAGTAACAATAGAATGCAATGTGAAGGGTAATGCAGCTGGGGATGGGTTCTACAGAGGAGCAACTTTCACGGGTCAAGATTCCAAGAATCGGGGAGTGAGGGTGGAACAACACAAATGGATGTGACAAATACGCATTTTATAGTTTATCCGTACTAGTACTATATTATTCCTCTAAATGGTACAGAATTGTCTTAACTTTTGAGACATGTTTTATACAATGTAAAATAGTATAATTTTAACAAATTTACTAATAAATATTACCATTTTTAATTGAGAGTCATAATAATAAATATTTTTTGAACCTATCGCACATACTAAAAGTGTTTTAACATTTACTTAAATAACTGCAAAAATCTCTGATCTCCAATATATACGAAATTTTCTCTATAACGAATTTTCAACTGGAACCAAGCAGATTTCGTTTATAGTGATTCCAATTGTATTTAGAATTTTAGTAAGAAGTATAGCTAACATTTCTATCAATACCTTTCCATGCGACGAAGCATGGTATCTATGATACTCAGTAAAGACATCTCAATCCATTATTTACTTTCTTTCCTTCAGAAACCGAGATATATATTGATTCCAAGCTGACTACTTTATTTATCTTCGTACGGGGAACAGGATAATAAAGTTCGATTATTTGGCCTTCGTTACATTGTCACTTCTCGTGGTATATTAGTAAAATTAGTAAAAATTCTGAATAATTTCCCCAGATGTATTAAAAATAGCAATCTTAAACATAAATTTTTGGGCAAGACAATGTTTATTTTCTGAAATATTCTTCACAACTGAACAAAAATAGTTTAATGCTTCTGAAATGATACCAAAACGATTGCCATATCAGAACAAAGTTCTCACCAAACTATATTAAAATCATTTGTAAGAATTTTATACTTTAATGACTTTCTACCAGTAATAGTCGTAAATTATAACTATTGATTTATCGAAAAGTTATAAGCTTTTTTTCCATTTTTTTAAAAGCATTCTGCTCAAATCTAATAACACTGCATTATACACACATAAGGAGTTACTATATTATTTCACTGAATAATGTTTTATTTATTCATACATTTAATAATATATAAATTCATACTTTATATCGAATTTTGCTTCTTGGCATTTTTATCATGAATCTGCATTTAAGATCTTACAAAACATTTCTAGAACAATAAACAAATTTCATTTTTCATTTTAGTTTTTTAAACTCAATGCTTCTGGAAATGTAAGAGGAGTAGAATCTGTTATATGCAGCGACTTTTTTTCCGTTTCTTTGTCAACTTTACATTTCATTTAAAAAGGAAAACAAATTCTTAATCTAGCAACATCGGAAGACACACTTTGTTTTCCGCTTTATTTCAGAGATTTTTCTTGCCAGGGAATCCTTTTGTAAAGTTAAGATGCCCCCTTAAGAAAGCGGTAATCAGGCTGTTTGGAACTCTTTTGGTTATTGCTGCGTATCTTCAGAACTTCTTGACGGAAATGGTTGAAATTTCAATCAGTGAGGTTTTAGGTCATGCTCCTTCGATTGGCATCAAAATATGTTTGTGTTTCTACTCAAACATGTTTAACTTAAAAATTTAAAAAAATTAATGAATATTATAAAATATACTTTCATTTTTTTTAAAATGCCTAATTTTTGTTTTGTTTTTCAAGTATTTTAATACAAAAATAATTACACTTAAAGATTCATTATATTTTGAAATATAATGAAAAAAAACGGAAACTGTAATTTAACATTGGGGATTCCAAATTTCAATTATTCAAAACTCAAGAACCGTTTACTGAAAATTACAAAATGGTATATGTATTCGAGCTAATTTAATCTGAAGAATTTGAAATATGCATTCAAAATTAGATTGCTGCCATTTCAAAATGTTTAGTTTGCGTAAATATAATTATGAAAACGACCCCTTGCATGAAAAAAATATTATATACACTTATAGAGGACACATTTATACGGCGGTAGACATTTACCGTTTTATTGTGCGATAATAAATGTCGGAAGGAAGATGAGCGTTCGGATGCTTTTTTGAAGGATTGTACAAGATTCAAATATTGTTCTGAATTTCTTTCTTCCCCCAAGCAAAATAAAATAAAATAATATTACTAATTAATAATAATATAAATATAAGATTATCACGTTCTGAGAAATTTTCTGTGTCGATATTTGGTTTTAATCTAGTTTATAATGTAATCTATGCATGAATGTAATCACTACTCTAACCTCATTCATGGTCCAATTAACTATATTCCTTTCTAGTGTATGGTGAACTTGGTATGGTGGTTTCGGCGAAAAAAATAGTTCCTTGTGCAAGGAAAGTTTTTGCAAACAGTTTTATGCCAGCTCTCAAATATTATCATTTCAACGCGCACAGAATTCTTATAAAATAATGAATGTGTAGGAAGATAAATAAATTTACATAAAATATAGCATAGAAGAACAATACAAATGTGTAACAATTAGTGATAATCGACACAGATTTGATCATCAGTTTTTTATTGGTCATTGTATATAACCATATATTCAAACCTTTAAACTGCTTGAATTAAATCATAGTTTTTATACGTTTCCAAAAAGATGAGGCTCTTTGCCAAAAATAGAAAAAAAGAAGCAGCACAAGGAATAAATCCTTCCTTCTCTTCCAACAATCCAAACAGCGGGAAATATAGAGTTTAAAATCCTATCCTTTCTAGATGATCCTAAGATTATTTCGGTAAGTTGAAATAGTTTTGAAAAACTAGGTTACTTGATTTAATAGTCGTGTTCAAGATAATTTTCATTGAAACGGCAGTTTGAAATAATTTGAAATTGCTAATAGTTATTGGCATATTTTTGTTAAAATGTAAATAAGAGGTTTTATATAAGCTTGAAAATGTGTCTCTTATTCTATATTTGATATCACCGATATCAAATATATAATATATATTTGATATCGGTTGATAGTTGCTTCCAATAAATATAAACGCTTTCAAGAACAATTAGTTCTGGAGATTTTTAGCATATACATTTTATAATATTCTCAGCTAAATGAGAAGACTTTCCAAAAAAGAGCCTTCAAAACATTCTTACAGAATCAGTTGCAACACGATGGACATGACAGAAATGATTTGAATATTAACATAAGAAATAATTAATTAAAATATATATTCATTATTAGGAAATTTGTGCAGGTGGTAGACTCAATATTTAACATTTTAATAAAAATAATGTGAAAATGAATGTAGTATTTAAATTTTAGAATCTTACTTGTACAAACAATAAAGCAGTGCATCCAAAAAATAATACGAAATTTAATAAATTTAAAATTAAATACATATGCTGTAATCATTTGAAACATGAACAGAAGTTTCATTACGCGTTTTAAGCTTGTTTTGTTGCATGTGAAACACTTTTTAAAACTTTTGTTAAAATTATTGCATCTGATAGTGATTATTACAATGAACTTGCTTAGAAAGAACAAAAAGTGCTAAATGCTTTAATGCACTCGATGAATAATTTATTACACAATACCCTTGTCTGATTAGGATTTTACGGCTTAGATACAAATCTGTTGGTTATTTTTAAACAATATGTATGTAGCTACTAATTTATTTTAAGTATTAGATAAATAGCTGCCACTTTGGTTTTATTATATTTACTAGGATCTGTCTTCAGTTGTTTACAACTGTGTTAAAAAAAACAATTTCAAATAGAAGGAAGTAAGTTTTCATGAATAGAATAAGACAGAAAAAAACGTTCAGAATTTAAGTCGTTTCGAAAAGCACCATTTTTGAAAAGACTCGAGAAATGTTTTATTCGTTTCTGAAAAAATTTATTTATTTTGAGGCAGTTTCCTGCGCATTTCCTATTTCTAAGAAAAAAAAGAATGTTTAATCTAGGTGGAAAAATGCTTTTGAAATATGCTAACTTTTAGATTTAAGATTTTTTTATTGTAATCTAAATCCTTACACATACTTTATGCAAGCAACTCCTTTTCTGACAGTAAAGGTAGAAATAATTTCTCTTAGTAACAAGCCGCAACTTTTATGTGAAGTAAAATTCGAAGCGGGCTAGACTCAATTCCTTGTAGTGCTTTACTTCCTTACTTTATAAACGAAAAGAATTACAAGGTAAACAAATACCAAGCAGAATAATTGTTTTTAAGCAGAATTAATTCTGTTTCGTTTAGATGATTTCTTTATAGCATAATCGTGCTATAGTGGCATCATCGCGATGTAGAAGATTTGCGAATACTAAGTAATTTTGAAGTAAGAATGAAAAGGTAACTAAAATGCTTTTTAGAATGATTTATTGGATAACCAGGATCTTGTTCATTAAATATCTGACTCAACACTAAAGAAGATAATTCAATGATTCCTGGAATTTCAGCTAATACGATTCTTTTTTTATTAGCACCAAATTTCAACTACAGGTGGCTCTTCGGCTTTCAAAATTATAAAAGCATTAAACGCTTCAGAAAATCAAATAAACATGACTCTATGCACAAATTACTCTATAGATAGCTAAAGACATTATTGGATCCACTGTTGTAATGTGAAGTCAGTACGTTAAATCGTATGTAAATTTAGGTCAATCCTTAATGCCCTTCTTTACTGTAGTTAAGAGATAGTGAAGACATATGCAAATAACTTTATTTGTGTTATTAAAAAAATTTTTAGTTGTACTTTATGAATACGAGGGTAAGTCATTTAGTAAGTCACAAAAGATGAGAAACAAATTATCATGATAATCACTTGGAATCAATTTTATTTTTCAGCATAATCTCTACCAATGTTGATGCACTTATCCCATCGTTTCATCAGCGCCCAAACTCCAGCTGCATAAAATTAGTTGGGTTGTTACCTCATCCGCAGTAGGACTTCGTGTTGAACATCGTCATCATTTCATCGTCATCGTCAGATGAAAATATCTTGGGGCCAATTCTGAGCTGTAAGGTGGATGCTGTTGCACTGACCAACCAGACTTAGTCCCAAGCGATTTTCATCTGTTTGGTTCACTAAAACAACATCTTGGAGGCAAACACTTTGCAGATGATGACGACGTTCAACACGTAGTCCTACTAAGGATGATACAGCAACACAAAGAATTTTATGCAGATGAAATTGGGGCGCTGATACAAAGATGGGATGAGTGCATCAACATAGGTGGAGATTATACTGAAAAATAAAATTGTTTAAAATTGATTATCATGGCAAATTATTTTTTCTAATCTTTTGTGACTTACTTAATGACTTACCCTCGTATGTAATAAAATTTATCGCAATGTTCTTTAATCAAAAGTTATGAGATAAGGAAATTCCGACAAAAACTTATAGACACCCTATATATTAGTAACATAAAGAAACTAAAATTGCTTTCCATTTTCACGAATCATTTTACTACTAATAATGAAAATTTAGAAAAGCTTTTTCAGAAAATATAACTATAATCGCCGGAAAAATGCGTATTCTAATGGAACCCCGACGATTTATTGTGACCGTAAATATTTTTTAATTATCTTTCAATTCAATCAACAAACACAAATTACCTGCGATAGGCAATGACTCACAAAGAGCATTAATGAAAGGGAGATTTCTGTGAACTTTCATTAAAGGAATCTGGCCGAAACATGCCATATACTTTCTCTTCGTCTTTAAAACTTTCATTAATATCATTCGTGAAATGCAGTGAAGCCGCAATTACAGGCTCTTTTGCCGCCACTGAGTAGATTAATCAACATAAATTACCAACACAACAGTTAGAGTGGAATTTGCGCTAAAAATAAATGTTTCCTCTGCTATCACCTTTAGAATTTCGTAGCACATATTCGTGAAAAGAGAGAAGTCTCTCTAGATCTTTATTTATTTATTTATTTTTTAGTCAAAATGCTAATAAAAACTTAAGCTCTTAAAATTCTGAAATTAAAGAGTTTTCGTTTCCCCGTGGTAAAATTTTATCATAGTTTTGTGTATAGTGTGCTCATGTCCATTAAGTTGCAACCGTAATTGAAAATGATTTCTATACAGAATTATTTCATGAATGATACTGAAATATTTAATAAATTAAGGTCGTTTATTTTATTTTAATACATATTTATCCAAGTAAGTGTACATACCAAACAATACAAGGGGGGTGCAAAAGACAAAATAATCAAGAATCTATAATTTGTTTAAATTCTCAGAAGCGCTGCCATCGAAGGTTCTGTTGAAGTTTAGACTAAAGAGTTGGAAATAATTTATGCGTTAACATTGTAAACTTGGTAAACATTCTTTATTTGTTATTCTTATGCATGTTGAACTTAATCGTGAAATTACTTTTTGAGAGGGTAGGTTCTCAGCAAAAATAAAGCTACCAAACATTGGTATACAGTAAAATTTGTTCCAAAAATTATTTCAGTTTTATATAGTTCAGTTTTATATTCACAGACATGTTTGAGCCGTTATAAAATATAAAAATAATATTTAATTTTTAAATATTATGCAACTTAGACTTTTTTCGAGCACCAAACCAAATTCAGAAAGTTCACAATTTATCCTGTTGACTTCTACAGTGACTTTGACATGGCAGAGGAGATTTAGTCAAATTGTTTGCAAAGAAGAAAGAAGAGCCAAATAATTAACTCAAAAGGTACACCAACATGTATGATATAATACGGCTGGAACTGTAAAGAAATTAGGGCATGTTTCTTGTTTATGTTAAAATTTATTTTAATGATTCCAATTTAAACGAAAAGAGAAGAATTTTCTCTAAAGGTCATGAATATATATCTCAAAAGTCCCGTAAAATTCCATTCTCTAAGAGACGTAAAACTAAAAATCCTTTTAGAAAAAGATTACACTTGGCCGGTAATTAAACGCAGATTTGGGTTATGTTTTTAACCTCCGCACTCTCATAAAACTGTAACATTTTAACGTGTAATGCAATATTTTACTTTTGCATTTCCGCAAAAGACGAAAAATAATAAATGCATCGCTTAAAATTCCATCGGAATCATTTATTTCTAAAAGTTAGAGAAGGAAAGCGTTTCTGATGAATAATTAATAGAACTTTCTCACCCACAAGATTTAAATGAATGAACAATTTATATTCCCTTCTGTTACTAAAATATGGCAAGTTGGGTTTTTGCATCTAAAAATCAATGATCGCAGCAGTTAAAGATGATTAATTTTCATCGTCAGTTTTGGTTCTTCGGGTTGAAAACGTCAAACTGTTTGCGCTTTCAGTTATTATGTATCCTTAGGAATTTGAAATTAAAATATTAATGAGGACACTAAGACTCAGGAACATTTTTAAATGTCTATGATAAGATCATTTTTTAAAATCCTGCTTCACTTCGCGAGTTATAATAAATTGTAAAAGGCGAGGCTCTCATTTTTCGGCTTATAAAATTTGCTCTCATTTTTTGTTTAATTAAAAAGAGTTTTTAATTTTCTTAAAGAACTCAGAAATAATACTCGCTGTTTAGTTTTAAAATGGAATGAAGAGGTATGGTTTTATCAATAGATAAAGAGTAAATATCTGCAACCTAATAAAGAGAAAATAAAGGAGAACTAAACATTAATTTTGTAATTTCACAGAAATTTCTATGAAATAATTTACTTAGATATTAATTTGTTATTGCTTTCATCAACTAATTCAAGTTTGAAGCAATATGTCATTAATTACGAGGTGTGACAAATAATTAGGTTGAAATACCTCTCAAATCGAAAATGGGATCAGCCCAATTATCAGCGACATCTTCGTCGTGTTTTTTAATATTCAGTTAACAGTAGTGCATGATTTCGTGTGTCTGTGAGTTTCGATAAATTTTTTATCAACTGTTTTCTATGCGGTGGTTTTGTGGCCTTGAGATGGAGAAGAAAATCACTTTCTTATACAAATTGGGTATAATCAGCAGGCCAAAGTTGCGCAATGCTGAATCAAGTGTATGGAGGTGACAATAGTCCCGTCAATAGTCAAAATAGTCCTCGTCATATACTTTGCACCTCTGACAGCGTGTGTACAAACCCTCGCAAGCTCTTGAAATCTCCTCCACTGGTACAGCTTTCAATTCGCTTGTCACAGCAGCTTCATTGTGCATAATGTCTGTAAATCTTCGCTATTTTAGAGCCACTTTAAGTTTAGGAAACAGGAAAAAGTCCGGTAGTGACAGTTCTGGGGAATACGGAGAAGTGCGACAGTTCAGTAACCCTATGTTGAGGCAGAAACCGCTTTAGTAACGTAGTGTTATGCCGCCGTGGATTATGGGGCGTAGTGAGCCCTCCAATCCGATGCTGGTTTTCGACGGTTTCATGCCTATCCAAAGACTTTTTTAATCATGTATACAAAGTCTTCAAGGTAACTGTGTCATCTCCATACACTTACTGCAGCAATGCATTACTTTCGCTCGCCGATTTAGCCAATTTTGGTTTTGTGGCCTTGTCATGAAAATTAAAATTAATTTGAAATTCTTGTACAAAGTGGGTAAAACGGCAGGCGAAGTGATGAAAATTTGAAGCAGATGTATGGAGATGGCGCAGTGACCTTGAAGACTTTGTACATATAGTTTAAAATGTTTTTGGATGCTAGTGAAGCGTCGAATACGAGCAACAGATTGTGCGGCCCACCACGGCCGATAATGCAAGGCGAAATAAAACTACGCTTCTGAAGCGGTTTCTGCCTCAACATGGAGTTACTAAACTGTCGTACCCTCTCGTATTTCCCGCACTTGTCACTAGCGGACTTTTTCCTGTTTCCTAAACTTACAGTGGATGTAAAAGAGAGAAGATTTACAAAATTTATACACATTGAAGCTGCTGTGTCACGAGAATTGTAGGGTTCATACAATTGACAGCACCGGTAAAGCACGCATAGCTGTATTTATATATTTTTGTTTAAAGAGTTATCAACCTGGCATTTTCTATTCAAGTTTCAGTTCCGATCAAAAATTCAGGAATAACGCGCTTATAAAATAAATGTCTATTTTCAGTTTTGTAAAGGAGTTATTTTTTGATTGAAACTACTTTCTGTTGAGTCAGGGACTCAGAAGTATGTATACTTAACTCTAGTAAATTAACATCTTGAGCAGTTTTAATTTTTTTAAAAGGTGAAACATTAATTAAATTAAGCACATATTTCTGTGAAATCTTGGTTTGTTCCACCAGGAATTGAAAGCTGTAACAGCGGAGGAGTTTTCAAGAGCTTTCGACGATTTGTACACACGTTGTCAGAGGTGCAAAGTATGTGACGGGAACTATTTTGACTATTGACGGGGATTGTTGTCATCTCCATACAAAAGCTTCATCATTGGACGACTTTGGTCTGCTGATTTACTCAATTTGAACAAGAATTTCAAATTGATTTTTTGCTCTATGACAAGGCCACAAAATCACCGCAAAGACAACAGTCGATAAAAAAATTATCAAGACTCGCAGGTGCACGAAACCATGCGCTACTATTAACTGAATATTGCAGAACACGACAATGGTGTCGCTGATAATCGGGTTGTTCCCATTTTCGATGTGAGGAGTGATTCACCCTACTTATTGGTCGCACCTTGTAATAAATATAATTTGTATTAGATTTTTATCATTTCAATACACTTTGCATCGAAGAAATGTTTTCGAGGTTCTTTGAACTTAACACTCGTTTATATAGTCGTTGTGCATTTCTTCTATTTATAGAAACCTTTTAAAGATTCAAAACAATGAAAGTTATTAACTTTGAAATATTAATACATGTGTGTTATGATCAAATGTAAACATTTAAATCACAGAGAAACGAATAAGTTTTATGTTTGTTCGTTTAGAATGTTATTACTTAAAAGCTAATTAAAAAATCCTTTCATTTGTTACGTTGTGTCTTGAAATGAATTATTTTCATTATAAAAAGACAATTCATTTTCATCTGTTACGCTTTATACTTTTAATAGAGCTATTAATCTCATTGTTTTATTTGAATGCATTACACAAACAAAGAAGTATTGGTTCTAGAGTATTCTTGGGAATAAAATAGAAACTGCGTTGTTAGATTACCTTTTTAAGTTTATAATTCCAATTGTTGATAAAATTCACTTTGAAAATATTCACGGAGAATAAAAATTTTTTTCGGAAGCTCTGTTTAATTAAAAAAACTAATTTTTAGAAATGGGGAACCATTTACAAGTTTTATAAACATTTTGTGATCGTTATTTTCCACTTTCAATTACACTGGCATACAAAAGTTAAGGAACATTTCGTAAAATGCGAGAAATTTGCAATAAATACTAAAACTATGTTTCCAAATCAGTTCTGGAGAATCGTGTGACATTCAATAGAGTATCATATACATATTACAATGAAGATTCGGGACGAGGGCAATTAGGGGGAATGGAGTTTCTCCCATCCTGTTTCACAGAAAGCTGATAACGAGATGTAACTTATATAAATGGTTATGGTGTAATATGCATAATATTTACATGCATTTTCGTAAGCATAGCACAGATATTCGGGAAGGTATAAATATTTCTTTAAAAAATCCCGAATTTTCCGCATGTGTTTTGATTATAGCATGCAGAGTTTTCAATCAAATTATTCGAAATTTGCAGAACACTTGACAATATGTTTCAGAAGTATTGTATTAAACTCTGAAATAAATACTTTGAATATTACAGGAAATATGAGTGTTTGTACTAAATAATTTTTTACTGCGCTTGTGCGAGACGCAGCTGAATTTTTCTTTCATAACTTCAAAGCCAGATATATAGAAAAACTTTATAAAAATTCAAGTTGAATGCCATTAAAATTCTGAAAGCTGTCGGCATTTCAGTGAGGTGAATTTCAATTTCTATTTAAGAGAAGCTAAATGATGAGGGTTCTTGCACAAACTGATATTTTTTAAACTTTAATCTTCGAATGGTATTCGAGAAAATGCAATTTAAATAATGTATTTAATTTATAACTGTTCATGGTATTCAGGATATTCAATTTTACTAAAATTCAATGTTACTATTAAAAATGTTTAAAATATGTCTTTGAATTATTCTTCTCAAAATCATAGAATCAGACTGAGAGAGAGATAGAGAGAGCATCATCCTTTGAGTGTACAATTCATGTTAAACGCTTTAGCGCTCCATATTCGTGTCAACTACGGTTGTTTGTAGGGTTATTTAAGCGCAAGTCTGCTCCGGATAATAAAAAGATCCGCACTCTGCCTTGTTTTAATTAAATTCAGCGGAATATCTTTAAACTGCGTGCTAATCAAATAAATCTTTCCCGTTCACAGACGTATACCAAAGATCGTCGCACAGCCCTGTGGGTATAATTTGATAAAGTTAATGTGAACTTGTCACGAATGATTCATGACTTTAATTTGACAAAAGATTTATATCACTGCTAACAGAGCTTTGTTTATTTAATTGCATAATAAAAATTATTATATTTCAGCTGCGTTATTTAATCCAGTTCACTCCATAAGTCTTTCAGAACGAATGCATTTAATTTTGTCATTGCGATTATTTATAAAAAATCTTAATAATTATAGTGATATATTTTCTAAATCTGCTTTTTTGCTGCATACTGACCTTACTTCGAAGGGTTAATACTGCTCCCTCGAATTTGAATTTAAACTTATTTATAGTATACATATATATCATTTTTTGCCGGCCGTAGAGCAAGTTGTAGGTCTTCAAACGAAACAAAATTTCAATTTTTATGGTACAAGTAATGTGCTGCATGGAAACAGAGAAGGTAAGAAAAATAAATAAAAAGTTAAAATCTTCGTCCATGGTTGGATCTGCACCAATAGAGGAGGTGGCCTTTGCAGAATTTTTTTTTTATTACTGATGCAAAATTCAATTGCTTATCTGATTTTTCATTTAAGTTTAACTGAAAACGCTGCCGAAATTTAGTTCTGAGAGCAATGTCTTTTTTCGTTCAAAATACCGATTTTATGCAAGAAGTTCACCGCCCCACATTACTTTTCATTGTTTTGAAAAAGCGTATCTAGCGTTACATACAGAGTACCTATATTTTAGTAGAACTTTATTTTCTTCGGAGCCATAGGGCAGCCTCCAGAGCCTTCTGAATAGTATTATAACAACCATATATGTCTAAAGTATATTCAGTTCATTCGTCTGTATCATCAAAGGAATATTATCAGAAATGCGTTTGCTGAGATAAATGATTCATTATAACTTTTTTCTAATTCTGCTCTTCAATCAAATAGAAATGAAATGACTATTAAATGGATACTGTTTATATTTAAATTCCAGTTTTTTTTATTTCCATATTATTTCCACAGTTTTATATTACAAATGTATATATTTCAGTTGAAATATTGGGAATTTCATTTAAATTATTTGTCATTCATCTAATGTTTTGATCATTTTATTTTACTTTGTGTTTTATGATTGTGTTGTTTCTATTCCTTTTGAAATACAAATTGTATATAATAATTTTAATTCTTAACCCTTAACCATTTACAACCTAATATGCATAATTACCCACTTAAAAGTTAATATTTTATCTAGAAAATACGCGCTTCCTTTCATGTTGCTATAGACTGCACTCCTGCTTGAAGGACAAGAAGATGAAAGCAATAATTTCATTGAGTAAAAAGGCACTACTTAGACTACTCGAACTTTAGTTAGAAAAAAAAAAACTTTTGCTTAGAATTTAAGAAAATACGGCTCGAATTTTATAGACATTATAAGTTTCAATGTATTGAAAAATATTTAAATTCGATTTTTTCAACATTCAAACTAAATAATGATGAACTTGTAAGAAATCATTATAAACAATTGAAAATTATTCATTTCATTAATTTGTCACCGTACACAGTCCAGAAGGGCGGTGGTAGAGATCGTGATTATTTCTTTAAAATGATCGGGGATGACAAATTATTTCAGGAAGAAATTTTCAATGATTTGATTTAATAATACATTAAAATCACCATGGTTGTTGATTTCTTTGGTTAAGTATGACGAAACTGTTTATATATAAAAGAGCAACATGTTGTCATGCATGTCAAAAATCAATCTTTTAATTGAAAAATGTTTTCCTTTCTAATTTTAGATAAATTTGCAGTATTTGTAAAATCTTTGTGATCATTATGAACATATTTTGGATATAAGTAACAACTCTATCTTATTACTGAACACTTTTATTGCATTTAATTAAATTAATGCAATTAATATTATATATAATTTAAGTTTTATGTTCATCTACTTATATTATTAAATATATTTCGTGAATTAATTATATTTATAATTATTTATTGCTTTTATATTATATTTATCTAATATTATTAATCTAAGTAATATTTTATTGAATGTAAGTGCCAGGCAGACATAGCACAAGTCACAAAAGTTTGCTTGCCGCTGGCAAAACACGATGATATCTACACGCGCAAGAAATTATTATGATATCGGACATAAAGGATGTGGTTGCTTTTAAAAAAAATCCCTTTTCGGCAAGCTTGAAGAAAAAAGGTTGATTCCTTTACGTTAATGTTACAAAAGTAATGAAGCATTACACATTGATCAATACAGACATAGCTAATGACTTTATTGTTTCTACACATTGCAATATTTATTCTGTGATTCTGTGTGTGTGTGTTTTCAAGACATTTAATTTTTTACTATATCAAGGTTTTATCATTCCATTTTTCATTCCAAAAGGTTATGCTAGACTTATCGGTCAGCACATTGGTCAATTTTTTTTATATCTCAATACATAATCATTTGACAAGTAGGAGTCATAAAGAAATAAACATCTCATTAGCGCAAATATCTCCTAGATAAAATTAAGCCAGCCTGTCTGAAACAGTAACAAGAAATTCACTCTTGACACGAATGAAGAAAGACTCTAGATTTAAAATTTTTTTTATTTAATCTATGTTACAATATAATTGTGCGAACATTACTTTGTCATATGGTAAAATCACATGACATGGAAACACTTAAACACTACTAAAATGGGCTCATTTAGAGAACTCCCTGGTTACAGAGATAATAGTCACTAAATTCTTAACATATAAGAGAATAAAAATTATTAAACATTGTGAGTGACAAATTTAATACGTGTGTTTAATGCATAGGATATGAATGCAGCCAATTTGAGCAGTAAATTTGAATCTCCATCGACGGTTAAAACCAAATACTCAGGCAGAAAATCCCAAAACAATTTTAAAGTTAAGGAGATATTTTTCAATATCAGAAAGGATAAAGGGGGCCCTTATTTAAATATCAATCTTTTTTGGCTATTTTATATTGAATTTAATAAACAAATCATATTCCCGCCATGTTTAGATAAATATCAAATTAAAGTAATCTGTTAAATTAACTAATTATCAAATTAACTATTTTCTTAATTAAAATTAAATAATGAATTGCATCAAAATCTCCGCTAAAACCTTTTTTATGACTCATACTATTTGCCAGTAAT
The DNA here is from genome assembly GCA_013235015.1 of Araneus ventricosus. Classification (NCBI taxonomy): domain Eukaryota; kingdom Metazoa; phylum Arthropoda; class Arachnida; order Araneae; family Araneidae; genus Araneus; species Araneus ventricosus. The sequence goes on from BGPR01002898.1 coordinate 32,733, forward strand.
CTTAATTTTATATTTATCTTATAATTATCTTATAAAAGTCATTGTGGATATGTATGTATTTTCTACATTTCCTACTAAACCACTGGACTGATTTCAACCAAACTTTGCGCACTTTTTATTTAAGAAAAGAGAAATATCACCTTCATCTTTTCAAAGCCTAAAAGGTGCTTAAAATTTCACTTAATTAAAAATCAAGCAATGCGTTTTTCCGCGATATCTTTCATTTCCAGAAATTTGTTTCTCTCATTTTAACATTTTTTCAAAATTTATTTTAAACTGAATTCGTAACAATATGCTTGTTGAAGAACAAGAATAATACTAAGAACTGTTTCCAGAAGGAAGAATACTAAAAGAAAATTTTAAAAGTAGACGATTAACAATTTATATTGGGACCAACTATTGATTTATTTTCATGCTTTAAATTAATGAATAATTAAATAGTTAATTTAATTGTTTTAAAATATTCATTAAAACCTCTCTTTTACTTTAGTAATTGTTAACAAAATTTGAAGTACCTATATAACAAATAATAATGTATGGAGTAAGCGGCTGTTTTTAAAAATCGTCTGGTTCAATTAATATTCTCATTTTAATTAAAAACGTTTCAGATCAGAAAAGGAATTTGTGTATTATAATATATGTATACAATAGTAATTTTTACATTAAAAATATTAAACATTAAAACATTTTAATCCGGAGCAAAGCAAGGTATATCAACTTGTTTACCGTATAAAAAATGTAAGTGAATGCAGCTGATGGGAACTCATAACTTCTAAGTAATTCTTGCTGTCAAAAAACTTTCAATATGAAAGTAGTTTGTTATGATAAGGTGATAATTCCCCTAATTGAAATTTTCTTTCTATCTTCAATCGCAACGGAGCTATAGGGAAATTATAAATTGGGGGGGGATTGAATATCGCTTTTCAGCTCATAACTTATAAGCAATTCTGGCAGACAAATATCTTTTAGTATAAAAGTTGTCCGTTATAATAAGGTGATAATTCGAATAAAGGATTTTTTTCTATCTTTAGTCGTAACAGAGCTATGAGAAAATGATAATTTGGGGGAGGGGATTGAAAATTGAATTTAGCTCATAATTTCTAAGCAATTGTATCTATCAAAAAAGTTTCATTACAAAAGTTATTTGTTGTGATAAGGCAACAATTCGCCTAATTTGAATTTTCTTTCTATCTTCAATCGTAAGGGATAATCGGATAAGTATATAGGGATCCGATATGTAGGAAAATGAGTCCGGAGGTATAACGAAAAGCACATTTCGCACTCTCCTTTCATAAGGTTTAGAGCTACAAGAATGAAAGTGGGTGGAAGGGACTGCAAATGACGAGAGCTTTCCAACAAGGGGTAACATGCATAGGTTAAAACGTACTTTATGTTAGGGGGCGAGGAGGGGAAAGGTGGGAAAATCACTTTTCAGCTCATAACTTCTAAGAAATTGTAGAAAAGTTTAAATGCGAAAATTGTTCGTAGTGATAAGGTAATAATTCGACTAATTCGAATTTTCTTTCTATTTTCATTGTAAAGGAATTATGGGAAAATGAAAATTTCCACCCCCTTTGAGCTGGATAGCCCATCTACGAACTCGACCGAGATTTTCACAATCCTTACAACATATCCAACGCTGGTTAAAATTAAATAAAAATTACTTCAGTTATCGTGTTCGCAAGATAACATGGGAAAAAGCAAGACATTATGAGAACCATTGCAATAGGTAGACTTCCTATAAGGAATCTACCTAATTGAAACGGTCAATGATTATTTTAAAATGTCGGAATTATGTTAACGGTAGTAAATCTTTTATAATAATTGTAATTATAATTGTAACTAAATTCTCTTTATTGAACTTATTTTGAAAGTTAATGTCTTCTATATAGTGAAACAGAAGTTTTAAGTTGCAGCAAGTTCAACGAAAGAACTGACAAAATTCCAAGTGAGTTTAAGCCTGACAAGAAGCAAAAACTGTATCTTATAATTTAACGCTTTAGTTCACTTTAAAAACGATCATAATTAATATGGAGAATACTTTATCGCAAATCTAAAATCTTTAAATATCATTCATAGTTAGTTACCTTTGACTTTAATATTTAGAATGAATAAAAATTGCAGTCGGAGCCTCAAATAAATTTGACTCATATGAGGGCACTATCGCTTCGCCTTGATGTTTGGTGATATGTACAGAAATTGCAATTAAATTTGAAATTCCATTTTCGCAAATATTTCGTTGCTAAATGTAAGCTTTCAATCTACGTGTTTCTATACAAACGAAGAGTCTGTTAATATTATTTTCTATAACATTTAAAACTACTTATTTAAACACAATTTATAATATTCAAAACACACGCCATATTTTGAAAACACCGAAACTAAGGCGTATTTTTCTAATTCTGAATAATTTGAAAATAGAGAAATGATTATTCCTAGAAATATTCATTAATTTGTATTACTCACAGAGAAAATAATCATAAAAGGTGAATAGAAAATGGATTTAATGTTTATGAAGAAAATTAATTGATAAATGATATTTTTCTTGACAAGATTTCTGAAAGCAGAATGGAATAAAGTGGTTATGTGAAAAATATTAACCGACTTTTTATACGTTTAAAGAACAAATATTATTTTTGTTGTTAACTTGCTGCGTCTTATATTCATGCACTTGATTACTTCACTAAGCCTTTTGATGAATATTCTTTCTGAGTAATAAACTACATTTCTATAAATTTGTGCTGATTAGTTTCACTTTATCAGTTTATATATGTTTCGGTTTTTGCTGGCAACGATTATTTTTATGATTTGATTTTTAAGAGATTATTGAAACATCATATTGCTCTAATTAATCAGGATCCTATCTATTTATGTATTTTGAAACTAATGGAGTGTTTTTAAATGCTTTAGTTTAATAGCTCATACTGAGTAATTTATGACTAAAAATATGTATTTTTTAATTTTCAGCGTTACTACAATATTCATTAATTTTTAATGAACTTTTACTTTCCAGTTTCGTAAATAACAATTTCATAACTCAAAAACTAGAAACTTATTGGTTTTTAATTTTTATATAATCTTTGTTTCTTCTGTTCCTTTTATTTAAAACCTTTCTTCATTTAGTTTTGCAATCAATGCTTTAATGTAAATTATCTTAGATTTCTCTGAATTAATGAAAATTTTGATTCTGGTTGACAGATTTTTTATTTAACTTTTTGAGCTCTTTCTTCTCCACTACAAGTCAAACTTGTTTCTTCAACGGAAAAAAAGCTGTCCTTTGAATTCCCATTTTCTTTTTGAACTGCTGTATGTAGAAAAAAATTTCAAAGGTTCCCTTCTCAAAATTGGTTTATAATCGCAGACAGTATTTCGAAATTTTCATGCAAAATTTTCAATGCAAATAGATTTCATTGGGGTTTAGATATGTTATAAGGTAATGTAAAGATACAGGGTGATCCGCTACCAGTGCGAAAAACATGCAGCAGGTGTAGGGGGCACAAAGACAATTCGGAATTGCATAGCATTGAAGGGTCCGAAATGCCTTCTACGCGAGCCACGGTTAAGAGAAGGAAAGAAAAAGAACAGAAGCAGCTACACGTTAGTATAACAGAACTTAAAAACAATCCACAGAAAAAAAAGCAAAATAAATTTAAAAATAATTTTAACTAAAATATTATATTAGGAAAACATGAAAAAACTAAAATTATTTTTATTTATAAACAATACAATTTATAGTAAAATTTAGAAAAAATGAATGCAATCTTTCAGAGAGCGCAATTGCAGCAGCAAAACTAAAGACAGGGGACAATAGAAATCAAAATCATACAATTGAAAGCCAAAAAAATAATAAATTAAAAATAAACTCAAGTTAAGCGAAAATAACCCAAAACAAACAAGGAATTCATTCTAGTCCAGTTTTTCCAGGGCTAAGAAATATTTGAAATGGATTCAAAATAATAATTGGGAAATTTTTTGTAAGAAGCTACCATTACGCCAAACATAGCTTCTCATAGCTCGAAATTTTTCCAAACAAAGGATAATGTAGATCTGAACATCAAAAAGCATGTTTTCAAAGAAAGAGAAAAAATACATCAAAACGCTAATATGATTGATTAAAATATTAGCCATCTGGCTATATTAAAATAGCATTTAAAAATAAAAAAATTACCCTATGCCCATAGTTTAGAGTTGAGGAAAAAAAAACGTTAATATGATCACAAACCCACGCTAATTTTCTCCAAGAAGGGGGAGTTATTAAAGAAAATACTAGTCCCATGGCGCCATCTATATTAGAAGAAACAAAACATAAGAGGCAGAAAAGGGAATTTTTTACGGAATGAAACCAATCTAGACATATTAAGGAAAAAAGCAATAGTTTGCATCTATGCCTCAATGAATATGATTTTTTTAGATTGCGTATTCGAGATTGCTTTCATAGATAAGATCTTCAATGCCGTGAATATTAAATATTAGTATAACAGAAATCATTTTAATGACAAGTTTTACTTTGGTTAAAAGCTACATGCTACAGAAGGTGTTCAAAATTTCATCCAGAAGCAGTCACACAGGCTTCAACGTTCTGGAAGATTCCTAGCATGTCTCGCATCTCCCCGGAAGCTACTGAGATGTGGGCGACGATGTCTTCAACTGAATCAAAGGGGATCTCGTACACCAATGTATTCATTTGACACCAGCAGAAGAATTCCAGGCATGAGAGGGATCTAGCAGGCCACTGAACTGGACCACCACGATAGATCCGATGCTTTCCAAATGTAACCTTTAGGTGTTGGAGGATGTCATTGGTGGATGTGTCATTGATGTCATGTGGGGAAGCCCCATCATGCTGGAACCATATTGAGCTTCGCAACGACTGAGGAACATGTGCTTCGCGTGAAATATTCCTCGTGAAACGCAAAGCGGTGGGCCTGTTACAGTCCGCAGCTCCATACGTGAAGTGCATGTCGGCCAGTTCAACGTTTAAATACTCATATACTGCCTCGGGAACCGGTTCGCAAATACAGACTTCAGCGGGATTGCTGTTCAAGCAACCTTTCGTTCAACGCCCTCTACCGTATGACGAAGGCATTTCGTACCTGCAATGCTATATGATTCCGATTCATCTTTGTGCCCTCTACACCCCCTGCCAGTTTGTCGCAATGGTCACGAATCACCCTGCATATACCATATAATTTCTTTTATAAAATTTTTGGTTCTTGTAAACTAAATTGTGTAACATGGCCTAATTATGACATATTAGTAAAATTAGTATTTTGAAGATTAATATATTATTAAAATGAGTCACGATTTTGCTTTTTTAAATATTAAACATTTGCATCTGGCACAGCATGCCTTTTCTGCATTACAAATCGTGAGTGACAAGGCGAACATCTTAGACTAATTAATTTTCCAAATTTCTATTAGTTCGCACAACGTAACAGCTACTCTTCATTTCTTATGATTTCTTGTTACAGTACATTTTATTTTTTTATTGTTTCCCTCTAAATATTGTTTTTTGAATTCATTCCCGGCTCAAAACCTGTGGCATTATCGCGGCATCTGGCTGTATCTCAAGTTGTAATTACATGCAGATCTGATCCGCCCTCTTTGTGATGCCATGTATCAACCAATAGCGAGCAGCCGGTTGGAGTATTTTATGACGATGATTACTTCTCTTCTTTCTCTTCTTGTATCATCTCATAGCTAGAGTGTTGAATGGTGTTTAATTTAATTTAGGATTTTAATTTAGTTAACGTTATATTAAATATGTTTTTTGGTATGAAGTAGTTTTCTTTTTACTGCGTCATCAGCATTGTGTTTACCACGATAGAGTCCTTCTGCAACTTGTAATAAATACAGATTTGCGATAGCGTTGAGAAGCTGGTAGCGCGGATTTTACTAATCTACACGTAGTACTTGATTGTCAAGCAATGCACGTACTTAATCCCTTAGGGGCTACACACGTAAACCTCACCTGCTCATAAGCTGTATAGTTAACTTTACACAACGTCGGCCGAAAAGTTACAAACTGTTTCGGCTACTTTCGTGTACACACCTTTATCACATTATACCTGAATTTTCTATTGTTTCAATTGGATTTCCTCTTAAAATTCGGGCTTTATCTAAACTACATCGCCCGTGTTTGACTCGTGCATCGAATTACAGAATTAGTTTCATCTAAACATGTCATTAAATAATAATCTGAAGTGAATTAATAAGCAAATAATTGAAAAAAATCATATAGACACATTTAAATATGTCTGATGTCATTTATGTTCTTATTTGGATTGAAATACTTAATTTCCCAAATTCGATATATCATCTGATTTGGAGGTTAAATAAATTCGCAAGTCAGGGGGTTAAAACAAAAAAAATAAATGAAAAATTATTTTATTTAATGAAAGACAAAACCAGAATATTATTTGTTAGTCAAGAACGATGGCAAGAATGCGAAAAGCAAAAAGAAGAAAAAAAAACCCAGATTTTTAATACTTCAACTATTTAAATATCTTTATATGTCGTAGATTTTTTTGCTTTGTATTTCAATCTTTATCCTCATCAAATGATACATGAAAGTCTGATTCATGGGCTACAACTGGCAATAGTGTCTTTATGATGAAGCCCTTTCTGGACTCAATTCCGTTGACTGTTCGCAATGCTTTTTATGATCAGCACTTACATTTGTATTTTGAGTCACGGGACACAGATATGTAGCTCAACTCCCAGTAAATAAAAAATTTCTTATAGTTTGATGGATATTATTCCTCGATGAAGAAAAAAATACCAATGTATAAATCAACCCTTTAATTGGAGAAAATGTTTTATTACAATTATTCTAGGCAGACAAAAACTCTTCATGCATTATTATTCGTTGTCGGAATATTCCAAACGATTGAATAACCTGCGCGTAAATTTCCATATTGTTATATTCTGTTATAAAAACATATAAATTATCTTTAAAACGAGAAAGTATAATTTATAACTATTTCTTCTCTGTATTAAGTTCTTGGGTATGTTTCGGCTTGGGAATACAGAAAGTGAACATGTCTGTATTTCGTAGTTTTATAACTGCTTATGATTTAGGCATAAGGAAGCTTGATGCCAATCTCACTACCTCCCGGGATTAGATCCGGTTGACCAGCCTTAGGGGCGCTCTAGTTTGAGAAACATCTCAACTAGCTGTGTGTAACATTTACGTTCCATTTAGTTACTGCCCCATTCTGCATAATATGAATTGATTTCATCATCACTAATGTCTTGTAATAGACAGGAAGGGGTTGAATCACAAGCATTGTCTTGAATAATTCCTTTATACTTCGTAGTTTAAAAATTATGTTTTGGCTGCCTGAAACTTCTGAATGCTGTTCTGTTTAAGACTGATTTCCTCGCCTTTAAAATTTGTTTAATGCCCGGTTTTCTGATGCATTTTGTTTTATGCAGTGTTCTGATCAACGCCATATTAGCATGGGAAAAAAGCATTTTATTCGTTCTGAAGGTCAGAAAATGTAAGTAACTTTTCAGGAAGGTCGCGATTTGTGTCAATTGCTTTAAACACGTGCTCTAGACTCTGTAAAGTACGAGTTGTTTCAATTTCTTTAAACCCGTGTTATGAACTTTGTGAAGTACTCTTCGATTTCTTAATATTTAACAACTGTGGCTTGGACAACTTCAAAACTCTCTTTAAATACCATCTGAGTGCTTTTTTGCTGTTGTTAACCACCTGAAACGTGACATTTGTCTAGAATCGAACGATCGTGAGATGTTATTGATGTTTAATGAGTATTATTTTCCAAAAACTCCTGCTTCTCCATAAAGCCAGAGTTCTCACATAAATTAGACTTCCAAGTATCACCTGACGAGAACAAAAATTAATATGGCATACAAAAAAATGAAGGGACTTAAAGATGCTTTAATACCTGAAGTGTTTACTTAAAGGTCTGTTTATTCGTGTTAATTTCTGAATTCTTGTCATTCGCTCTTAACTAGCAAATAATAATCTTGGTTTTGAGTTTAGTTCTTCATTGTATTACTATAACCGAAAATAAAGAAATAAAACAATAATTTAAAAATTAAATAAAATAATTAGAATAAATAAAGTTGATATTTTGCAGATTTAAATAACATTTTTCTATGCACATATATCGAAAAAATGATATGTGAAGACTATAGTGACGGTTAGGAATTGAGAATTCTATTTGGAAGTAATTTCATATATTTTCAGGGAATTTGCGATCGAATTTTATAGACCGATCATGATAAAACAAACATAACTGTTAAAATTTTAATACCTAATACGCAATGCTGTAATAAGCAAAAGAAATTTAAAACTTTATCGGAAACAAAATAAATTTAAAATTTTCAAAATTAACGAAAAACAGTCCATTTTTGCCACTTTTTAAGACTTTTAATACCCATATGGGAGCGAAAGACTTCAATTCGTCTTATGATTTTTTTATCCTACTAATTTACAACTTTATAGCGAAATTCGAAACAAATGATTTATTTCGTCCAACCTATAGCACATAAATAAAAAGAAAATGCAATTTTTTTCATTCGGTTTGAAGTAACAAACAAATATGAGTAATGAAATCTGTTATATCAATAATGTAACTTTCAGAAAAGAAAATATTTGAATTATTTTCTGAATTACTGAAAGTTATGAATTGCTATTGAGCACAATGTTTCTATTTATATCTTTCAAATTTCAGTCAGCAAATATTTGTTAAACCAAATTTTCGACGTTTTTAATATAGTGTGGATCTCTTCTTTAGAAACGAAAAGACGTGTCACCGTACGAATCTTCACTGGAAACACATTTTCAATTTCTTGACTTACTGTTGAAAGTAAAATTCTGTTGAAAAAAAGGAAATTACCTGATTGAAATAATTATTTTAAAAGTAATGCTCAGTACTTTAATCATGGCAAATGAGGGCATTTCGCATTCTAATAAGATGTTGCATAAGATCTCATATGCTCAAACACGACAACCTACTTAGGCGCCAGACAAAGTAAATAAAACGTTTTTAAATCCTTAATTTGCATAAGGGCATGATCCTCCTTAATTGCAAGGTTTAAATTACTTCTTGTGTGAGGGATTTCCGTGTCTTCTTCCTTCAAGATGGATAAAAGAAAAGAAATAAAGCCTTTCATTTAGCTAAAGTGCATTTCATTCATGTTTCTCGCAAAATATCTAGCATCTTATTGATACCAAATGAGTAATGAATTTCTTTCCAAACTAGTGGATTCTATGTAGCTTTTTTCTTTATAAGAGGTACCGATAAAGTTCAAACTTGAAATCTTTTCACTTGCTGTCCTGATTAAAGATTCTGACCATGTTTTTAATGCTTTGTAAATTCTAGAATTCAGATAAAGAAGTTTTAGTTTTACATTATCACTACTTGTTTTCTTTTATAAGAAGTCGCGGAAATGCTAAATCATTATAAAGTGACTTTTTTTAACATAAAATATAAACATCTCCGCCTATTTTCCTAAAAAAATTATAAAAGTCATAGAACAATAATAGAAAAATTAAATTTTAATCATAAGTGTTTTGTACGTTTTTTTTCACTTTAAAAAATATTATCTATAATAAATATCTACATTTATGTTCCCTATATATAACTATATATTCTGTGAATTTTTTTCAACTCGTATAACATAGTAATTTATTCATTCAATTACAGTTAAATGTGATGTCAGTTATTAAAAATGCATTTCAGAATCACGTATTTTAAAATTTTTGCAAACAATACTTTTTTAGTATTTAATGAAAGAATGATTTGATATTAGATTCTTACATATTGTTAATGCGGTAGAAAATCTGCATACATGTTAAGAATCTTTTCCAAAATGAAGATTTTACATTATAGTAATAATGCTGATTTTTCAATTACTTCTCTGAAATCGCATTTATTTAACATCTTTTTATTTTTCTGAAAACTATTTTTTTTCTATTTACTTTCGTACGGGCACTTCGCTATTCTGTTATTCTGAATAAAACCGGACAACAAAATTTCAGTTTTATTTTAACTGAATGAGACACAATCTCAAAGTCGAAATCGCATAAGACATAATTTAACCTCAGTATATCTCCAGCATTCAAAAGGTATATTACATAGCCAGTAGCGGTTTTTCGCACAGGCGTTAGAGGCGCTCGCCTCGTACCTCTAGAATCTAGAGGGCCTCAAAACCTATTCGATGTACGTCATAGTGCTAAGCCAACGGTAAATTTGCGACATTGGGTAGGGGGAGGAGACCTCAAAACCTATTAGACGTACATCGTAGTGCTAAGCCAACGGTGAATTTGCGACATTGGGTAGAGGGTGAGGCCTCAAAACCTATTCGACGTACATCGTAGTGCTAAGCCAACGGTGAATTTGTGACATTGGGTAGGAGAAGGAGGCCTCAAAGCAATGTTACGCCTGTGGCCTCATTGTGACAAAATCCGCTACTGTACATAGCTGTAGGATAGTACAATAGGTAATAATAATAATAATTGCCAAGATAAAAATCCTAACATACTATGACGAAATATGCAAATATTTAAATAAACCTAAACTACGGGCGCTTAAAAATTATTGATCTGATCACAGCATGTTATTTGGATTATTTAACGAACATTTAACGAACCTCGTAGTGACATAAATTATATAAATATATGTAGCACCACTACGCACAGAAAGATATTCCCTTTTGAAAGGTTCTTTTTCTGAAGAAATTCGTTGATGAAAAGACAGTTTTGAAACAGTCCGGAAGATTGGAATCCAAGTTTCTGTCAATTATACCTGAAACGTCATTGGATATTTAAAAGTAATATTTCATAAAGCTTTATTCAAATCATTTTGCAAGCAATTTCTGACCGAACTGCTAGAATATACATTGTCTGTGATATAATTCAGGGAAAGTAATTTCGATAAATTCTAGAGAATAATAATAAAAATATTTTTTTAAATAAAATTCGGAAAACATTTTTTATATATTTGTATCAAACAGAATTTTGCTCCTATCTTTTATTCAAATTGTATTTTTATTCATACGTTTTATTCAGGATATTTTAAATCTTTATCCAAACATTTTTTTATCTCTATTAAAATGAAGACTATCTCTATTTTTTTTATTTCTATTAAATTACAGCAAATTCTAACAGCAAATAAATTACCATTCATCTAATAAATCATATTGTTTGGTAATCTTCATTCTGCAAGCTTACTATTGACAGTAATTCAGTTGATTTTTAAAAAAGTTGAACTAACCTCCGGAAAATGAATTGTCTCCGTCTAAATTATCCTAAGTTTATTATATTTTTTCTGGCATGAAAAACTGAAAAGAAAACAAAATATACTTCCTTTCAGAAATTTAATTTTAGAAAATAAAACCCCCCTTTTAAAAAATTTTTAGTTCGAATCGAATCAGAAACAGCAATAAAACCTTTTCCTTAAATTAACGTCAAGTTTGTTAGTTAGTGCCCTGAAAAAATTCAAAAATTAATTTTCAAGTAAAAGCAATTAAACAAAACTCTTCCAGACTTTCATACTCACTCAAAGTGATGATAAAATGTCTCTGTTACAATTTGAAGATTAAAAAGTGTCAAGTTCCGAAATTTTTCAAATTTTCAGTGAACTAAATAAAGGAGAATATCCAATTATTTCTTAAAAAATAAGTAAAATAATATATTAAGACATTTTTGTTTAAAATATTCTACTTTGATTTCGGCAGAAACATTACTTTTTAATTCGGGAGGGTTTAAGAAACGCCCATAATTCATCTTTCAGCTGGCTTTTTCATTATGGTTGAGAAGAGAAAGAAAATATGTTTTCTATTCTGATGCTGATAATTATGACATAATTTATTGGCATTTTATCGAACTTAATTAGACGTTTTCATGCTCTTCATATTATGAATTTTATCTGTCTTTACGGACATGTAAATTCCCACCTTTCGTAGCTCCAAAGAAAGACACCTAAATCGATGTTCAAAGTACAACTCTAATTTCAATTAATACAATAGAAACTATATGAAAAACGGCTGGCGATCGAAAGCATGTTGTACACCAAAATCGGCAGCTAAAAAAACAACCAAATGCCATTTCAGTCTAACAAAGTGGGTGTTCCTACGCCAAAAATTATGAAAATGTAATTGCGAAAATATTAATTGTGCATTGTTTAATAATAAGTTTCAATACTTGAAGTTTCAGAAAAGCGACACAAAATAGAAATCAGAACGAAAACAGGAAGACTGAGAATTATAATACGCGGTTCCAAAAATTCTCAAAACATACAGACACAGCTCAGTTAACCAATCCCAGATAGCACGTAAGTTTGCAACAAGTTTGATTTTGACTTGTCATGGCAAAATTTGACGCGTCAAACTTGAATCGAACTTGTAGCAAGTTCGATGTGACAAGTAGCGCCACGTCTTTGCAAATCAAACTTGCTGCAATTTTGCAAAACAAGCTTCCTGCAAAGATAGCACAATAAAGAGATAATTATCTTTGTCTCTGTTTTAAAGAACATCCGATTTTTAATAGCATCTCCTAGACCGTAATTCTTTTTTATTAATTCAATAAATCAATGATAATTTGTGAAAGAAATATATTTTTTATAAAAACATTTTTTGAAGCATTTTCCATCTTTTTACTAAATATATCACTCTCACTTTAAAGAAAACTTAATCGCCTTTTTCTTTTTTTATTTTTTTGAAATTTTAACGTTTATAAACAAAATTAAATCTAAAAAACAGTCGGTGTTTGTTGAAAAATAATAACTAGACATTTTGTCCCATTTTAAAGTAATTACTTTTGAACTCTAATTTCATAATTTATTCTACTAGCAAAACGTAGTTATTAGCGAAAATCGCTCTCTCTCTTTGACTTCAAATCATATTCTCAACTCAAAAAATTAATGAAAGCCAGAAAATAGTTTAAAATAAATCGTATACGAATCGCATCGAACGATGTTTTAGCGAAATCTATCCTCTCCTCTCAGAGTTCAGCTGGCTCAATGGATAGCGTCACCGCTTCGGAACCGGGAGGTCGCGAGTTCTATCCCGTGTTGTGTTCGTGTTCTGTTTTTGCTATAATTTGCAATGAGTTTGACACGGCAAACTTGCTGCAAGTTCGTTTCATGGTGACTTCGGAGCTTTCGTTAACTTGCTGCAAGCTTACTGCAAGCTTGCACACTTGTCATGACAAATTTGTGGCAAACTTGCACTCTTGTCATGACAAATTTGTGGCAAGCTTGCTGCAAACTAAAATTGCTATCTGGGATAGGAACAATAAAATGCGGCAAATCTACCATTTGATAATATAATATCATAGCAATATAAGTAACCAATGTTTTTAAAAAATCATAGAAGAATCAATTTTATCGTCCAGAAATCGCTTCAATTCAGTCCGTGAGATTTGTGTTTACCGCATTAAATCGTAGTTATGAAAATTATAATAAAAGTGTAGGCAATAAATGATTTTTCTTAAAGGAAAGTTTAAAAAAATATTGACTGTATAGCACCTTTTCTTTTCTTTGGCACAGTGCAGTCATATTTGTTTCTTGTAATATTAAATATAACCTAACAACCAAATGAAAGTTGAAAAATGTTTCTCACTTTCTGTTATTCTTTTATACTTGATACATATGCTCAGGTTGTTGAATTGTTTTCTTTTATCAGAAGAGTAACAGTGCTTTTTTTATTTTATATACCTGTTAGAAAATTAATTTTAGAACACCAGACTAAAAATTTATAATACTGAAAATTCCAGAATTTCGATCAAAATTCACTTAATGTTTTCGGGCCTCCTCTGACACACTTACAGATCTTTAACATAAAATCCACCATCCTCATTTCTGTTTCTAAAGGTATTTAGATTTCGCATGTTAATCTAAACTTTATCAATGCTTTATTGTTCTTCTTAGGTTTTGTATTGCGATTTCTTCAATTTACAACATATACTGATGAACATATGTCAAGTGCTTTGGAATTTAAAAAATAGTTTAGTGGACAACATTTGTTTTTGTGCTGCTCAAACATAAGAGGCCTTTGTGCAATATGCCTCAATAATATTCATTACTAAAACATGGGAATAATGCTGTAAATGCATGGATACAAGGATATACAGGGTGTTCATAAATTATCATTAAAACCTATTTTAAAAATTAAGACAAAAATCCATGATGTAGCAACTTCCTTCTTTTTGAAATGAGAGAATAGCTCAAAAATTTTGTTTTCATATAGGTAACTTGCGGTCGGCGCATTTAATCTGCTCAATCCAACGTATTTTTTGGGTTTCCAATTTCCCCCAAATAAGTTACAGCGCAGCAGAAGGCACGTTTGTCAGGTTTCATGAAAGCGAATCACTTGAAACATTTCTAAGAATAATTCGCTTGGAGTATCGATATTGTCAGTCACAAAATAAGAACCTCATCAAATGCTGCTATGAGCAATTAAGAAGTGAAAGTCTCCTTCTCTGATGCACATTTCCTGCTGCTTTCTATTTCTCATACCAACGCTAGATAAAATTGTTACTTGGAGACTGACAATTTCGATACTCTAGCAGAATAATTCTTTGAAATGTTACAATTCATTTGCTTTCATGGAACTAAAGACGGGCTTTCTACTGAATGGTAGCCATTTTGACACTTGCATTGGATTGTGCAGATTTAGTGCGCCATAACGGCGCGTTACCTATCTGATAAAAAAAAAACATTTCAGCTTTTCTCTCACTTAATAAAAAGGAAGTTGATATATTATACAGTTTTTTAATTCATTTTTGAAAAAGGACCAATAATTTATGAGCATCCTGTATTTCCATTAGATTAAAATGTATAATCAGATATTTATAATTGCGTTTCGATTCCAAAATACACCATAATTGAATTCGCCCACGTTATTTCCAAGCAAATCAAAGTTCATCAATGCCGAAGTATAAAAATATAGGTTTTCATATTATTCGAGATCAATATATTTATATTCCTTTTCTTCGTTTCTATCGATAATCGAAACATTAAGAGTCAACTCCTGAATGTATTTAAAATAGAAGCATATATTATAGAAATCCGATTTCAGCCAGAGAAATCTATATAAAATAAGTAAGTAAATATATTTTAAATATTGGTGAAATGATCTTCAAAATGATTTCTAGATTATTTTCGGAGAATAATGCCGTTGCAGTTGGATTAGATATGTTGATGTATCTAAAGAATTTTCAAATCTCATATGAAATTAAATTTCTACTTTATTACAATCATATTTTCAATGGAAAAGAGGATAATTTATGATGCAATCATTAAATTCCAAATTATTCACATATGAGTAACATTCATGAAGGTATAAAATGCATCTTACGAAGCACGAAGGGTTTATAACTGATTTTAAATTATATTAGTTTACGAAAATGTTTTACAGATTATAATAATGAGAATGAAATGTTGATAGTTATGGTATTCTTCTTATAGCATTAGGCATGGTTCTAGAAAGAAAGAAAGAAAAATATTGAACACTCAAATATTTGCTGCCGCTTGGAACCAGAAGGATGAAATTAGATTTTAAAAAATCTAATTGATCATGCAATTTACATTGTTAAAGAGATATAGAAAGTATAAAAATAAATATTCACAATTAATAATTGATTAAACATAAATTCATATTGAATGCTATTCAATGAAAAGAATGTGCAGAATTCATTTTTTTTCAAACTTTTTTATATCCTTATCCTTCAAATTTTAGCACAACCGGTCCGAAGCCAAAAGTTTATTAAACCTTACAAACTATAGCATATGGAGAAGAAAAGGATGTTTGTTTTCTTTTACTGTTAGAAGACTGCAGAAGTTGTGGTAAATGTTGAATAACAATCGTTTATTTCCTTTCAAAGACAATAATTGTATTACACAAAATATTCATTTATATTATGCATTTTAGCTTTTTTAAAATCTAGAAGCTTCTCAAAAATTGAGTTTTACAGTTTTTAATTGAGGATTCGATGATGAGATGTTAAAAGGTATGCACGCTTGAAGCCTTGACTAGTACTCAAAGTCACTGAAAAATATATTTAGCAATTAATTTTAAAAATCAGACGTATTGTCTGGAAGACAGCTCTGCTTCTTCCGATGTACCCAAATGTCCTTTTGAAACTAAAAGCAATTGACCGAATTGAAATTTTTTGTAATGTTTGAACTGAGTGAAATCAAATCATCGTTTTATTTTATGATTATCTTAATATCCAGATAAATATGAGAGCAAAGAATGAAGGTATTTCTCTGCACGTATGAAGATAAACTAAAAGAAGTTAAAAGTTTGGTGATAGATACAATGCTTATTTAGAGAAACTGGATTGATTAAATGTAAAATGGCGCATAATCTTTTTCTCCAAGGCATACAAAGTCACTCTAAACATCAGCGGCGATTATTTTAACTAAGAACTAGTTTTGGAGTTTCATCGACGAAGTGGGAGTTAAGAATTCTATATTTCGACAGAAATGGGAAAACATAGATGATAAGTTTAAAAAATAAATCCGATATTATTAAAATTTATAAACAGAATAAATTAGAATATTTCCTATTGTTGACACTTACTACAGTTTCTTCTGAGGGCGAAAGACTAGTGCAGAATGTCTCGAAGTAAGGTAGAGACTACTCTTCTTCTAGGTATATATACAATTGCTCAAGTAATTGTAATAAATTTAATGTCTGTACATCGAATTTGAGTTAAAAAGAAACATAACGACGATTTTTAGTGTAACGCATTTTGCATTATTTCAAAAAGAATATAAATATTGTAAAATGCAGTGAAATTATTGGAAATAAATTAAGAAACATTTCCAAATTTATTTTTACGAAAAAATTAAGATACATTTAAAACATAAAAAATAACGGTGTTTACGAAAACTTCAAAAAAAATTTACAGCACTCTTTTCAGCGATACCTTTCCTTTAAATAAAGAAAAAATCAATTTAAAAGTCGGGTCAACTTTAATTGTATAAAAAGCAGACTGAATTAACATGTAGCTACGATAAAAATAGGCATCTTGTCTTATGTCAGTCAGTAAGGATATATTTATTATCAAATGGTGCGAAGATATTTTCAATAATAAATACTGATTACAGGTACATCAATAATGAACTTTTATATAATTTTATTTCTTAAAAATAAACTGATAAAAATTCGGAATTCCAAAAAATTTTGTTAAGTGACGCTCCTTAGTTATCTAAACCCGACTAGAATGAGAATTCCATTGCCTCAAAATCTGGAGTGAATTTTCGCTCACAAAAGAAAAATGGAATTGTCACGTTCTTTACAGAAATTCTAGGAATGGACACTCGTGGTTGCCCGATCAATTGTCAACGAAGAAAAGAACTACATTTTTCCGATAAAAATTCACCAAGGCAGCCGAAGCCGCCTGAGTCCGGCTTCTGTCGAAAGGGCAGTTTGAGGCGGGATAGTGCGCTTAGGGTTAAATAATTGTCATAATTAAAAACCGCAATTGTAAACGCAAAAGCAAACAAGTCAAAGTTTTTCTACGGTATTATAACTAAGATTTTTTCACTACAAAAACATTTTTACAAACATCTTTAGTACGATTTATATGAGATTAGAAACATAAAGAAAAGCCTATTTTTTCTAGAACGAAATAATTAATATCAATCTTTTCAAAATGCATTTTGATATTATATCTCTGTATAACGAATTTATTTTTGCAGCAGCTTTTCTGAGCATGCTTGAGCAATTTTAAGCTGACTCTCTATTATAATTTATTCTCCTTCAAGTTAGTTCCACACGAGCAAAGTGTTTACTGAGAGAATTCAATGTTTACTTGGTATTTATTTTATTATTAACTAATTGGTGCTATTGCAATTATCTTGAAATTCGCAGTTGGTGTTACCGAATCCATAACCAGCGTCAAACTCAGAAATACGCAATACAGTTGTTTTCACTTTTATCACGGATGCTTCGTTCCAAATTTAATTAGTTGCTACACTAGAGCCAGTTCATTAATTTTGATTGAAAGTATTATGAGTTCCTTTGTCAATCAAATAGATTAATTAGGGAATCGTTCGTCCTAAGGCGTCATATCGCATAGGATTTTAAGTTCAGAGTCATTCTTTTTGGTTGAAGAACGTAAAATGCTGAGAGAAATTCGTATTGCTGGGAATTTTCGTTTAAACATATTATTACTAGGACATGAATGTTTTCGTAGATATCACTCACTAATTAATTAGTAGAAATATCTACTGCTTATAATTCATTTAATAAATATTTAAGAATTTTTGTTGATGGTATTTTTTTTATTTAAATGGAATTGCCATGAAATGGAATTTCTGCCTTACGTGGTTACAATTTCACAAAATTACACATAAATTCCTAGAAAATATCGAAAGCAGTATTCATTAAGAAGTTCAGGAATAAAATTAGGTACAAAATGAATTTATAAACTTAATTTATAGTAACAGATTTCAAGAATTTTTTCCTGTCTTACTTAAGAATTAAAATATTTTAGGAACCATTCTTACTTTTGATCTGGGAAACAAAATCAAATAATGTTAAAAACTTAATGAACAAAAATATATTTTCTGAAATATACAAATTTATTTGAGAATTTCACACTTTTGTGTAGTTCTCAAAAGTAAACACTCTAGAACTATAATGGTTAAAATACGATGTTTTGTGATAAGTAGGATGAGGATAATATAGAACGAATATGTTCTTAACAAAGAGAGAGGCGCAAAGTCACGTCAGAAATATTTAAAAATATATATATCCATTTTATATCTTATTCTTTGTATTGATGTTTAAAAATAATTATATATGTCCCTTTTCTTCAATAATTAATCAGTCGATTGCTTATAGAGTTTATTTTCCATCAAATATCATCGCAGGATTTTTTTAAAAACAACCTTATTTCATTAACTTTTCCTTTCTGAATTAAGCATTTAAAACATCTTCTAAAACTCACTCTTAATAGAAATTTACGACGAATTTCTCCTCTTGGAAAAGTAAAAAAAAAACTTCCTTGAAAATAGGTTTTCTTAAAAGTTTCATCAACTTATTGAGTGAAAAAAATTATAAGGTTTTGATGCATAAAAAATGAATTACGCAATATTCGAAGCTAAAATGTTTCAGCATAGTTGAAACGTAAATGAATCAAAGAAAATTTTCTCTTTAAATAAGCTGACCACCAAACTCAGGTGGTTAAAAATAAAAGCTTAAGGAAAAGGCG
Source organism: Araneus ventricosus (assembly GCA_013235015.1). Taxonomy (NCBI): domain Eukaryota; kingdom Metazoa; phylum Arthropoda; class Arachnida; order Araneae; family Araneidae; genus Araneus; species Araneus ventricosus. The sequence continues at coordinate 51,934 of BGPR01002898.1, forward strand.
GCTCATCATAGCTCAACACCTTTTTACCCGTTTTGTTCATTTATCATTTGGCAGAGGGACATTATTTTTTTATGATTTGTTATTCTAACATAGATTACGCTTATATAATGTATTCTTTTAATTATTTTCCTATTGGGATGAATGAAAAGAAAGAAGAAAAAGTTTGTCACTTTTCGAACACCTTTGGGGTTACATTTTCCTCTCATCAGTAATAAGCCAGAAGTATAAAACAACAAGACGATGTGATGGAAACTAGCTACAAGATGGAAAAAATAAGTCATAAGACAGGAGTAAAATGACATTAATTTGGATAAATTGTAGAACAACCGGAATACTATGCTTGACAAAGAAATACTGAAGGCGTGGAAATTGAATGCAAGTCCAGTTCATAAACATTTCTTTATTAAAAACATGGATGAGATGAATAAGATGCACCACACAGGCTCTCACGCAGACAAGTACACATACACTAGAACTGAACAAAGTTTCGCAGAGGAAGAGAGTTAACTACAAGCGAGCCAAACGACAGCGCCAATCAGCAATGCTGAATCTGCATAAACTGCTATCATTCGCCAACGCTTGCTTCCAACAAATACTTTTTCTGTTGCATTTCTAATGTCTGTAGATTCTTACTGTAAGCCACATACTTCTATTCCACATAGCCACCATTGGCCATTGGCTTTCATAGAATTTCATTTTTTGCATTTCTATATTGACGAAGTCAATGAAGAATTTTATAAAGACTAGGTCTTGCGTTAAATATGAAGCTTATTGAAAGTTTCATGGCTATGGTGCCAATTTACCGTTTAATGTTTAAGAATATTGAAGGTATCTGACTAAGTCTAAAGTTCGGTTTTGGGTCGTAATTAACAATTTTTCATGATTTTACTTTAAAGCACATTTACTTAGCTTTCTAAATCTAGGTTTATTTTATTTTTGCGGTGAATAGAAATGGAGATATAGAATTTTTTACAAAACACGGTGGCTGAAAACGAAACCGGAAGTTGACTGTTTTCCCTTGTTATACCAAAAACACCGCACTCTCACGTATAAATTGATTTGCTTTTTATTTCTTTCAATTAATTATATACTCTATCTACAAGCCATGTCAATTTGAATTAGATTTTGAGTTCCGACAAGCTGCTATGGACATTTTTGCCAAAATGCACATTTGCGGAGTTACAAAATTCACATTTTGGGACATCGATAGCTGAATTGTTGTTTAATGATTGATTTTATGGACTTAAAAGAGTATTTCATGAAATGGGAATAGTTCCTGGCCAATATATACATTGAAATCATATCTTATTCTCAATAACCATAGAATCGCCACTTCTAAGAGATAGTCTTTGACAGGAACAAAAAAGGCTAGAAAAAAATAACGTACTCTCAAAATGACAAAATGTGAAAACTTCTGAATAAAGAGAGATTATCTTACAAATATGACAAATTTCAAAACAAGTTAAATAAATATATTTTTAATGAGAAGCATATTAAAACTTTAAATGCGTTTTTTGAAAAAATTATATTTTGTCAAAAGTTACTTACGCAAAGCACGATATCTCAAAAACTTTAACTATATATTTCCTTGAAATTTTATATATGTATTGTCTTAAGTGTAGTAAAGGCAATGAACTATATATACAGTTTTGAGATCAATAGTTTTTGAGTTAGAGCTGCTTAATGTTGATTATACCTATGCATTTTGAGAAATTTTGAATAAAAGAATACTCGACCGGCCATAACATTCCTGTAAATGCAGGTATTTCTTAGATCCTAGTTCATTGTCTTCACCATAGCTATAAATGTGCTGAGTAGAGAAATAATTTGAATATATGGATTAGAATTTCTGCTAGATTGTTTTGCTTGTTGCTCTAATTTTCCCCATTTTTTCACCTAAATTATCCCATTTTATTGAATTTAAAGTGACTTTCTTGACTGGTATTAATCATTGCTGTGGAGCAAATTGAATCAGAAAATGAACAGAAATTGTACATTAAAGCGCTTTTTCAAAAATCCATTCACGCACATAGTCAAATATTTACACATATATGGGCGAGTATTTTCTCATTATATCTATTACATCATTCATCATACTTTTCTTACCTGTTTATTTACTGTTTTTGTTATCCCAGAGTCTCTCACCCACTTGCATCTTACGTTCTTAAATTAATTCTATTGCTGATCACTTCTTCTATGCATACGAATAGCTACTTCGTTATCCGTTAGCAAAACCTCGACCAGAATTCGAAACCTTAAAGAGCATAAGCGGGGCAGTCTTAATAAAATTGTGCGCTCTGGGCTAATGTAATTTGGTGCCCTATTTGAGCCCTAACTAAAAATTTGAGAGCCTGTGACTCAACGAAATATACCTACCAAATGCAGTAATTGATAAGTAATAATAATAATAATTAATTAATAAATAAAATATAATAAAATAAATAATAAATAACCTGCTCTATGATTAACGCTTAACAATTTTGCAAATCATCGTCTTTTCAACAAAAAAATTTACAAGTAAGCTTTCGTATTGTAGGTAACTTCTATTGCTCGCATAAATTAGGATTTTTCTCACTGATTGTCTCTGTATGAATATTTATTGAAATGGTATACAGGGTTAGCCTAAATGATTCATCCGGTTTCAAAGGATTGTTTATTTACAAGTATCCGACGTACAAAGACGGGTGATACATGAAAAGATGCATACATTCACAAAGTTTCTACAAATGACCAGGTGCAGCTTTTCCATATTTGCGTCGGAATACACGCTGAACGCTTATAACCGAAGAACACTTCGCATATTCCAACACACAAATTCTTCTCCAGCATTGCCGCCATCTTGTACAGTTCCGCTACAGGCCTGCCATCTAACGAGCCACGAGGCAGGCTTTTAAATTTGGGGAGTGTATGTAACTTGTCATGTATCACCCGTCTTTGTAGGACGTATACCTCTTAACACACAGTGTTTTGAAACACGATGTATCATTTAGGTTAACCCTGTATGCATGTTTATGTAACATTACAAAATCGATGACTGTATAGTTACATCCCCTAATCACAGCTTTATTTTTAACATTTTAAATTTTTTAAATACATATTTTGGTTCAAAATTAAAATAAAATCAGCACTGTAAATTTTTAGGCGCCTCTGGATCAATGACGCCCCTGAACTACAGCCCAGTTAGCCTATTGGATAAGCTAACCCTGAGCAGAAGTTTGCTTTTGTGATTAACGAATTCCTAACCAAATCCAAATAGATTAAATCTGTATTGAGTTCATAATGACTAAATGGAAATTAACTAAAACATGTTTTATGAATAAAATAAAAGAATTCATATTCAAATTTTAAGAAACTCCTTATTGCAATCAGATAGGTGAGTTTCATCCATCCAATCAAACAACCGAATTTCCGCCTGTGAAGTTATCAGTCTCATTCAATGATATTCAGAATTCTTTCCTTTAAATGGATCGATGGAATGACGGTGGAAACACATCATCGGCAAAAGCAATTTTTTAAAAAGTCTGGTAGTGAAGCTTGTGATAGTCATCCTATATCTGTGTCAAATTTGAGAGCATAGCATTTTTTTCAAGGCAGTAATTTCATAGGATCATTTATCTTCACGGTATGTAAGACACTAAAGGTTCTTGTCAAAAGAAAAGAATAAATATTGATCTGGTTTCCGAACCTAATAATCTCATGAAATTTATAGCAGGACTACTTTGTAGATTTTCTCGTGTCATCAATTTTAAAATGGTCTTCTGCTTTGAAGTAGGATCACAATAGGAAGTTTAATGGCAGATATTAGGAAAAAAAGGTAAAAACTTACATGCAAATAGCATTTTAGAGATAATTTGTTTTAAATATTACAAGAAACGATTTCATTCTGAACATCTAAATTAGGATTCTAATTATATATAAAAATGCAGCGTATATAAAGAATGTAGCATATTTTCTCAACAGAGGAAGTAAGATACATTTCTTTTCACTGCAGATTCTTCATTTTTCTTTTCGAATTTATAAATGTTATATCACTCCAAAAAATCCATAATTATTGTTGAATTGAAAATTTATATCCATCTGTAAGCATATTTTTATTAATGTCTGATAAAAGCCTGATTGCAATTTATTTATTGTAAAAGAGATAGGTTTCTAGAGGGATGGAAACAGCCAGTTGTTATCTTCCTTTTAATTTGATTTTAAAATGTAGTACGGTAGAACGAAATTACGATAAATTACGGAATGTTTTTGTTTTTAATCATTTAATGACTGTGTCGTTAGTCTTTAAAAATAACTTTCTGAAGGCCTAATCAAAGCAGTGAAATACACGAGAAGCAAACACATCTTCAAGCTGAATGAAACTAAAATTTATCTTAAAATCCTTCGCCAGCTCGCATTTTATAGCCAGTCGCAGTAGTTTCGTTTAAAATTATTTTTTGAGTCAACATCAAAGTGTAAAAAGTAATAATTTCTGAAGATGCTTGCCAGTTACGATGAAATAAAAGTTTTAAAAGTATTAAATTATTAAATGAATCATTTTCTGCATCATAATATACACTGTTGGAATCTAAAAACTGCTTCATGTTAATGAATTATGTTTAAAAGATTTTTTTCTATCCGTGTTCAATCAGGAAATATTAACGAGATTTTATCTAACGAAATAGAATAAATATATCCTAGATGAGATTAGGCAAAGTAATATTAACTTTTAATTTCAAGGAAAAACGGACAGATTTAAGATAGCGGAACATTTATTCAGAGCGTAGCGTTACTTGGAAATTATATTCGAAAAGCAGTAGAATGTATTCAAGATTAAATGGCTCTTTAGTTAATTAAAATTTATTTATTTATTCGCGATGTTCCTTATAGTGATTTTATCATCAAAAACATGTATATGTATTTTCGTAATCAGTTTCAGCAACGAAACTAATAAAATCATGTATGAAATATCATTTATTATAAGTTAATCTTTTGTCAAGGTTTCTTTATGCTTTATATTGTTGGTTAATGAAATGATTAATTCTTAGAAAGTTTGGTGTTTTATTCTTTCTCTTTGAAATTAAGTGATACTTCGGTCTTCACCTCTCTTTCGCTTATCTTGGGCATAAAACTTAGGTTATTTGCACTTTAATATCTCTTTTTTTTCTAGAAATCTCATTTAAAAATCCTTCAAATATATGAGGTTTCATTAGAGAGGGAATATATGGAGACAAAATTCATAGATTATAGTTTTTATCGATACTAAATAAAATGTTGCTCATTACATTTGCCTTTAGTACATTAAATCGATTTACCAGTGTCAGTAGTCTTCAGTAGTCAACGCAAGTTTCAGGTACCTTTTTCCTTTATTTGAAAATCACTTCAAAAATTAGAAAATATTTAGTTATTATTGTGAAGTAAATATTAGTTCTCTCTTTTTAAGAATTCCATGCATAATTTGAAAGTGAAAAATATCTTTTTTAAGAAACTAACTAAAATTTTGATTATAAAGCAATTCTACATAAAATACCAGCAGCAAACCTCTTTGCATCCTCTTTGCAATATTGCCTTCTTGCTAACTTAGATCTTTGTTTCATTTTGTCTAAGCACAAAATTACAATAACATTGTTTGGACAACTGTCGATTGGCTTATTCTACGTAAATAAAATGCTCAAATAGCTTCAAATCTTATGTATGGAAAGCTTAAACTTTCAAACAGTGAGACTATATTCAACAATTTTATATAAACTATATAAAAAAATCATGATCTTCTTGAGGAACATTGCTCTGTCAATCAAAGAAAGCTTTAATTATTCTGCTTGATGTCTCAGTTTATCTTAGTAACGAGTTATATATCATGTGTCAGAAGGGGAATTTTTAATCACTCGTGAGAAACGGTTACATAACTAGTGCATTTTAAGAAAACAAGTTACTTTATGTCTTATGTTATACAATTACTTGTGGCAGGAAACTAAGCAGAACATTTTTTTCCTAGCTTGTTAATAAATTTACCATTGCCATTTTGAACCTTTAATCTGATTTATTGGAATAAGTGACACAAATAATTCAACATTCCTGAGATTTTTAATGAGGATGTTGTGAGTAAAACACAATTTTATATAAATTTAGCAACTGTTGAAGATGATTATCTATAAAAAACTTAGCTTGTTAACGATGTCGTCGTTTCTTCACTTTTGTCAGACATTCCATTTCTCCTGAAGTTCTTGGTATTAACTAATAATAAATAAAAGTGCTGAAAAACTACGTTTTCTTTACAAAAATAAAGTAATAACAAATCTATCATTTTCTGAAGTTCACAAATGAATCAATGAGTATTTTAACGGTTTCGCTTGGGAGATTCTTAATTAGACAGCTGCTGGAATTGAGGTACTTGGTAGATCGTTAAAATTCCGTAAATAGAAACGTGAACGAAACCCTTGGAGATGCTACTCATATTTAGAAAAAATATAGAGTTTTATCGATTACACACAAAAAAAAACGTTTTCTCTACAACTTGTATTTCTACTTCTCAAAAATGTCACTGATTAATAAAAGAAATCAAACAAACAAGATTTGGAACTGTTCCAATAAAAATGATAAATGGCTTCTAATTAATACCCACTTTTCCTTAGAGTTTTGAAATGGAAACCTTCGATTCTGCTTCAAAAGGATTTATTTTTAAGAAATTTATATTCCCATTTTTTATTTTGTTATACATTATGAATTTAAAACCGTAAGAAACTGCAACTGTGTTTGATCTTCAGTTTTCTACATTTACTCGCACAGTTAATTTTTTTCATGCAAATGAAACCAGATTAAAAAATTTTATTTCAGCGACGAAAAGATAACTTATGGATAAAGATACGTTACATGAAAAAGTATGCTAATGGTGACTGTGAATGAAATGAATTAATGTTTTTTTTTTTTTTGAAATTTCGCCAATATGCAGACACTTTCTTTTCTACTAAGGTTAATATGTAATGATTGTAAATATATATATATATATATATATATATATATATATATATATATATATATATATATATATATATATATATATAACAAATACGAAACAAACATAGCAGAAATATAAAAGTAGCATATACAAAATAAACATTCATAAAACAAAATGTCAAGAAAATAATCTGCTGTAAGAAAAAGCAGAAAGTGGAATATATATATGAAAGGGGAAGATAAAATAAAATAGAAAAATATAACACAAACGAATTCTTAGTTTATCATAATGTTCAGGGTAAAGGACAGTGTTTTTTAGCTATATGCCAACACTGTTCGCAGAAAACATTATGATTTCACTAATTTTTTAACGGTTCGTATAGATTTTACTTACCCTGATGAGCATCTATACGCTTTTACCGATTTACTACAGTCTCTCAATTTTATTTTAACATTTTTTGACTTTCATGATATTGATATATATATATATATCAAAGACATGAAGTCACGTTGCGCTTGTGTTTTATATTATTTTATATTACCTCCCCCTTTTGTTTATTTTCTCCCTATAAGAACTATCGGCATTTTCTTTCCGCGGAATTTATTCTTTACATTTTGTGAATTTTGAATGTTTATGTTGATTATGTTGCTTTTACAATTCTGCTATGATTATTTCTTATTTGTTATATATATATATATATATATATATATATATATATGTTACGGTTAATGTGGGTAATTGGTTATTATGCATAATTACAAATGAAGTTTGATCAATGTAATTAATCACATTAACATGTGATCTCATTGACCACACTTCATTGGTAAATGTGATTAATCAAGCAAAATTTATTATTTATTACAGTTGAATGTTTATCGCTTAAAGTCAAATCGTTTCGAAACAAAAGTATTTGTGGATTTTCTTTTCATTTTTTCCTGTTTCAAATGTAGAATTGCAAAAGCGTTCGCGATGCTTGCTGTATCTGAAATGGGTTCCGAACAAATTCTTTTAACTTAAAAAAACATTTTCCTAGCAGTGGAAGCCGGAACCTAGTAGCTGTGCTAGCTCATTCAATGTAAGGGATCTCAGTGCTTTTAATTATTCCATTGAAGAGGAAAAATTGTGCTCGCAATGCCCGCGACATCTGAAATGACACCGGCAAATTTTTTCAACTGAGAAAAAACCGTCCTACGTCTTCGCTAGAAGTGGGAGCCAGAACCTAGTTGCTTCGCTAGTTCATTGAATTTAGGAATCTGCGTGTTATAATTACTGAAATGAAGTAGGATAAATTGTGATGGCGATGCATGCAGCATCTGAAATAGGCTCCGGGAACATTTTTTAAACTTTAAAAACCATCCTGCGGCTTCGCTAGCATTGGAGCCGGAACTTAGTAACATAGCTAGCTCATAGAATTGTAGAATATTAAAGAAATTAGATGAGAAGAGAGGTATATCAGAGAATGTGAAAAATTATAAAGTATTTGCCCTTAGTAGCTTCGCTACTAGCGGTAAATGTTTTTCAGAAAAAGGAATAGTAAAGAATTAATAGATTTACTCTGTTCCAGTATTTGCAATTGGGAAGAAATGTTCTAGATTTAACAAAAATAGAATAGAATAAAGCGAAGAATCAAAGAAACCACCACGCAAGTGAAGACAGAATTCCAACTGACGAATTCTAAAATATGAACAAGTGACTTTATAAAATTCGACGGAAACTATTTTTATTAAATTCATAAATCAATGAATATCACTCAATTACGAAATCGCAGAAATATAAAATCACTAAGTAAATCAAAATTCTATTAAAACATTTAATTAAAACTGATTTTTAAATGTTAAGTTCAACTTTAGAGGATATTATATGAACCGAAAGCTACTCCGTTAAAATAATCACATTGACCAAACTTCATTGGTAATTATGCGTAATAACCGGTCAATGTTATAAATTCTCATAAAGTATCCACTTTAACCGGTTTACTTGGTTATTATGAATAATCTCATAATCGCTTATTATATACATTATAACCGATTATTCACTATAAATATATATATAATCTAAATAATGTGTAACCAAATATTATATGAATACTAATTAAAGAACATAAAAATATAATCATATTAATTCTTAAAATATATATAAATTGTTCATAGAATAAAATCTAATAAAATATGGAAAAAGGAATCCTATTTTTTGAATTCCAACAATTAAAGTGGCCAGCATTAATTTGGACTTGCTATTCCTGTTTAATTTCGATTTTAAGGTGCCAACCGTCCATGAACCCTAATTTTTGGGTGAACAGAACGTGTAAACAACCCTAAATTATTACAGAACTAGAAGATTTGAAAGAGAAGTTACTAAACTAAAATTACTCAAATTATTTCACATTAACAAATAATTCTAATTAATTTTCATAAAATCTTTTTAGCAATTGTCTATCAAATAACCTAGATTAAAACCTACATATACATATTGTAATTAATATAAAATATAGTAATATACAAAATCCAATAAAATTTCAAACACAATATAAATTGTTATCTATACAAAAACATTGCCATAACCATAAATATTAAATTGCAACAAAATGAAATTATGATACACTATTTATAGTCACATAGAAAAAAACAATTAAAATCATAAATACTATTAAATACGAGACAGTAAGTATTGCAAAAGCCCTAAAAAATAAATAGAATCTATATGAAATAGCTCTACCCGACCTCTAAACACACTTAATCCACTGTTAAATACAAAATATTATACTTAAAATTATATTAAAAAACGATATGAAACCTGCTGAAAAACGATATGAAATCTGCTGAAAATCCGATATAGAAACCCAACAATTCTAACGGCTTAGAGGATTGGGGAATTCCATGTCGTGTTATTCTTGCGTTAAGGTAACGCCCTCCATGAAGCCTAATTGTTGGCTCGGGAAAAGAATGTCCCAAAATATTTCAAAAAGAGAAAATAATAGGAAAAAATACCAATCCATATATAATTTCGTTTTAATCTGAATAGTACCTAAATCAACTATCAATCGATTTTTTATAAGAATCTTAGTTTAATATTCAATATTCAATAACATTCCAAGTCATATAACTCCAAGTCATATAATCAATTTTTAGAAATTTCTATATTGCATGATTTTCAGAATTACTTAAAATTGTTAAATGAAAATTGATCGACAATCTCTAAATTTTTTCAGCAGAAAATTATTGCAAACATATCTTTCTTTGAAAATCCTTTAGAACAACGCCATACTCTAGATGTAATAGCTCGTTTGGGTGTATATTCAATTTTTCTCCGCTTAGCAGCCCAGACAGTTTGAAGCACCCCCACCAAATTCAGCACAGCGATGGATTATCGCAAGTGGGAGCTAAATCCGTATAAATAATTTTAAAGTTAGAGTTGGTTTTTATTATTTTTGAATGTTAAGTTGTAATTCTGACTTTTTTTCTTATTTTCGTAACTTTTCCGCGTATCATTTCATTGAAAGACAAGGGTTATCGTGAAGTCCGAAAACTCCTCTTTCTAATAAGATTAATTTTAAGTTTCTTATAGGGATCCTTATTTGTAAAGGATTATTTTTCATTTAATTTTGCCGAAGCTCCTTTTTCTACTAGCATCTTCGAGATTTTATTCTGCATTATTACTTATATCACGTGAGATGAAGTTTTATTTTTGTAATGTTTATTGTCACACGAGACAATATATCTGTGTTTTAATTTTTTAGTTTTTACTTTTTTGTCTTTTGATGTTCTATTTTGTAACGTTATATGCTGCAACGAATATTTTTCACAACGTTTTGTTTGATAAGGAAATTAGGTTAAAGTTTTTAATCAGATTAAATAATATATTGTAATTGTTTTATATCTCCTGTCATCTGTTTCTGCGCCTCTACACATAAACGAAAATGGAATTTCAATTTTGTCTTCACAGAAATGGGCTTCCTATACAAAATCTTCAGCTACAAAAAGAATTCGAACTAAAGTATCTAGAACTGAAGAAAGAAACAGACGGAATTGAACGGATGCTGGATGGAAAGCAGATGAAATGCCACGATAAACCTCCCTAGAAAGGAGTCAGGCTACAAGCACAAGATAAATGGAATGGAGAAAGAATACAGAGAGTATCTGCAGTGGAGCAAGAACGCATATTTGAGGTGAATGCTGAAGCTGTAGCTAAACGTAGGCAGTGAGAAATTGAATGTCAACATAATATACAAGTCCACGCTGAAAGATGTTGAATGTTATGCAATGGAGTATATCCTTATAACTATAATTCCAACTGTGCTTATGAATTTGAAAGAATTGTGATTACAGGATCGAAGTCGAGTATTTTTCTGAATTGCGGTGTGAAAAACTGGTCCCGAGAGTTTCCTGGCATGTATCTTAGTAACACAAAAGTGCGACTTTGTTCCAAGAACCTCTCGAGCCTTTGAAATGTCTGTTTATAGGTAATATTGGAAAGGTTTAATTCAACAATAAGGGATTCAAAAGATATTTATGTTTGTTAGGAATCGTTAGTGTTAATATCTGTAGGAAAAGAAACGGGGAAACATATGAAAACATTTGAATCTCTGTAACATCAGAATATCAGCTAGTTAACCCTCTGATTCCTAAGACCATTGGAATAAAGGGACCTCAAAATACCGGAACATCCGAGGCCTCTATCAGAGATAAGGGAAATTCACTTTCCCCCAAAAAACCACAATGACAGTTGGCATTGTCCGAATTGTAAGAAAATTCCCCTCTTCCCCAAACACATCTGAGAGAGCCACTCTACCAAAGAAAGCACGCGCAGCGGGTGTGAAATCAATCACACTTAACAAAAGAAGGTGGAAATTTCATAGTGACATTCGGACGTTTCGGACAACTATCGTCTTTTGCTTAAAGGGTCGTATGGGACGGTCCCGTATCGATAGAGTTAAATGCATGTTTCTAAACTAATACAGAACGTCGAATATACGATTCTTTAATAATATATACAACTTTTAGCGCAATTAAGAAAATGCAATATCTAAATTCCCTGGTATCAATCACTAAAAAGAGCCAAATTAAATGTTAAAAATTAAAAATTATGTTTTATTAAGTCTTGCTTTAACACTACATGTCCAAACGACTTTCTGCTGTGCCCAATGTCTGCAGGTGTCTCACATTTTCATTAGAAAGTTCTCTGTAGAATTTCAAAATTTCCAAATATACTCGACAGATTACCTAGTGGCAAAATTTGCAGGGTCGTGATCATAGTCGTAATCATGGTGGGATGCATCATGTATAATGCTTGTCATATATCCCCTGCTTAGGAATGATTCATAAGCTGGACATTCTATAGATCGTAGTAGGAAAATAAGTTTCACTCTGAAAAATGAAATGGTTTAAAAACCTGATTTTGATCTAAACAAGGCTTTTCCGGATCCATAATTGTAGAAAAAAATTATCAATTTGGATAACTGTACCCCAATTAAAAAATGCTCCTGTTTTACTAGGAGAATTCTGTAGATACTTAATTCTCACAATTTCCGCCAATAAACGCGAGGCCGCAAGCAAGCATTAAAGCAACTGCATACATAGAATTAATAATATTTCAGTGTTATTTACAAAGCTGGAATTATTTTAGATTTGGAGTGCATTAAATCCACAATATATATTAAAAATAATAATAAATTTTGAGAAGTGACAGCAATTATTTTGTACAAATATCGGATTCTTTCGTCACAAATTAATTTCGAAAATATGTATATATTTTCAGGGGAAGAAAATTGCAAATTTTTTTATATATTATGCACTAAAAAGTCGATCTTTATATGTCAGTTGTTGAGAAACAGTAAATTTGATTCTTATATAATTTCAGTTTCAGATATCTTCGTGAAGTGAAATAATTTTCACACACTTTACAGTATTTTTTATCCATGAATTTCAAATCTTGTCAAGATTATAATAATTTATTTTCCTAAATGTTTGGAATTAGGAAAATGTTCCTTTAAAACACCGTTTAATATAAGTAACTAACTAAATTGCTCACCCAAAATTATAGTCAATGAAAAATTAAATTACAGTCATTAAGAATGGACGTTTAATCATCGTCATCGATCATGTTCAGCATATCTGAATATGTAAATAATTTGAACATTGTTCCCATAGAGGAATATATTATAAACAATAAAGGGATACTGCGTAATGACTAGTATGAATTTAGTATGGTAATGCATTCACTTTAATCATTAAAATTTGAGTAACTGTCAATCTATCTAAAAATCAAAATTTGATCTATGCTTAAAATGAGAATATATATATTTTCTTGTAAAAAATTTATTACTAACTCTAAATGTTAACTATATTCAGACGACAGAAAAGTAGCATAAGAAATAAAAGAAAAATTTCCGATGTTTTATGTCAGGTATTGTGAGATAATCTTCCGTTCAAATATCAAATAGTATCGACAGAGAATTTCAGACGCCTTTTAATGAAAAAACATTGCAGTTCATCTACAATGACCTTCTTCTTTTAGAAAGATTCTGCTTCGGTAATTCACATAAATAATGGCATTGTAGTATGTGGTTCCTCCTTTTTCTTGTCTATGACCGGAGTGGAATTAAGTGTTATTTCCTAGCAGAAGCGTTAGGAACGGAAATGGAACATTCGAAAACTAGGAAGCAGGAGGAACTTTAATTCCCACCTTGATTTGTAAGCCGATTATGGCTTTATGATTCCCTTTGCTGTTGGTAAGCCAATTTTTACTGTGAAGCAGCGTATTTATTTTCTTTTACAATTTAAGCACAATAGATATTTAAACTGTATTATATTTCTGAGAAAATTTTTCACTCCTTTCAATGGTGCGTAAATAAAGTATTACGCAGATTATATGGGTATCAACGAAGAATAATCTTTATTTGTGATTGTGCCTTCCATCTTTAGTTTCCTTTCGCCATAGTATAGTTCCATTTCCTTCGAATCCATAGTCATTTGAGTTTCATAATTTTAGATAACCAAAGCTCGATCGATCTACCTCCGTCCTGCCGTGGCATCGAGAGCCTTTACGTCCTTAATACTGGAACTGAGGCTGGAGTTCTAATGACCATCTCCTATCTAGAACCAACATCCACCGCAGGAGGTAGGACGTCTAGGACTCAACCCCATACCATTACTATACCCACTAAGAAAACGAGAAGCCGCTTACTTAATTGACGGCTTCTCATCCATTCTTCATTTCCATATGTCCAATTCCTGCACCTCTGTAAGAATTGAATTAAGATAAAAAAATTTACTAACCTCTTTCCACTCTGAGAAGTAAATTTTCATATAATCTTGTAATATCACAGGGATATCATTAAAATAATTTACTACAAAATCCATATTCATTTCCTGAAAAACATTATGAATAAATAAATAACATCATTTTTCATACACCTCTAACTGTGTATGAGTGAAAAGAAATATAGGAATGAAGCAAAAGTATAATATTTGTTAAAATAAACAAATAAACAATTTAAGTATAATTTAGCCCCCTGCTTCAATTAAAGGTATTAATTAAAATATCAGATTATTTGATAAGTCTCTAGATAAATAAGAAAACCAATTACAGTTTACCACCTGTTTAAATAGTTTATTTCACAACTTCTGTAATTTCGAATTATATTAATATGCATTATGGTAGTAATTTCGAATAAACTTTGTACATATATAGTTTATAAACGTCTTCCCAGAGTTTTCTGAACTATGTAAAAGATTAAATCCAATTTCTAACATATATTTTTAACAAAGCATTTATTTAAAGAAGTTCCTATTATTTGCTGCTTTTGCACAAGATGAATCACTATAGTTATCTTTGAAATATCTAATATTTTGTGATTTACTTCGCAAAGCTTTTCAAATGCAATTTCAAAGAAACTTAGAGGTTCAAAGCTTGAATGAATCAGAATTTCAATGAAAGTTCCATTTCACAAAGATTGTATTGAGACACATATACCTAAAACCGTTGAGGATAGAAAGAACGATTGCTTTAGAATCTAACATCTTGAAAATCCGGAAAAAAATATAGCTGCGATGATTAGAAAACAGATGAGAACGGGAAAAAAATAAAAGGTTAAAGGAAGGAATTCTGCTTTCAGATACAGGAAGAATAAACAGAGGAGAAGATTTTATCTCACTCCTTTGTAAAGACTTAAAAGGTAACATTGTCTAGAAAAAAGTTTTTAGTTCTCCTTAACATTTTTTTCAAGGCTTTGTTACTGCTATTTCCCCAAGCAGATTATATTTTTGTAGCTCCAATTGAGTTCGAAATCCCGTTGTAGCAATAAGGGAAGAGAAGAAAAACAGATTTTATGTGCTAAAAACCAACACTGGAAGGAAAAGGAATGGACCAAACTTCCGAACGTACAAGAGACTACTTTCGGAATGGGCTCAAAATCTTCCTGATGATTCCTTTCCTCTGTAGTATATAAACAAAAATACCTTCTTCAGATAAAACAAAAACTATGAGAACAAAAGGATTTAATATTCATTTATTTATTTTTCGTTTAAAATGACATGAAAAAGATGAAATATGTGTGTGAATCGTTAAAAGCAATGTATGAAACGCCAACATTCTACAGAGTGCGTAGACATTTTCAGGCAAAGTATAAAATATAATAATTATTTGAATATGTTATGTACATTCTCTAGACATTCTAGATGACAGACGCTTAGAAAAAATAATAAATGAGTGTCATTAAAAATCGTTTGTTCAAAATATATGAAGGAAAGTAAAAATTATTCGAAACAAAGTTTATTCCTTTCTTATCGAAGAAAAGAAAAGAAAATATGAACCTACTTGTTGCATCATGAAAGAAAATAATTTTATTTTGTATTGCACTTAATTGTATTTATTATAAAATTGAATCGGTGATGTAGTTCATATATTGCCGTATTATCATTTGGTATTCTATAGAATGCCAAGGAAATGTGTGAAATGTTAATCGTTTCATACTTTTTCTAAAAATGCCTAGGCTTTCTGTAGGATTCGGAATTTCAAACTTTGCCGGTAACAGAAGTATTTTTTAATAACATGACACCTTAATTGTGATGGAAGAAAATATGAAACATATATTATATACCAATATTTGGTATATTTTAATAATAAAGTGCGTAAACATTTTCGCCAACTTTACCGCAGTTTTCCAAACTGAAAAAAATAATTTCAGCCCATAATTTTTTATTCGGCATTAATATAAAAATAATTTTTGATATGTTGAATAAAAATGAAAATTTCCTGCAATGTTTTTACTCAGTCTTTCAAATTTTTACAGCGGTTAAGCTAATAATTGGTTTTCGATACAATTGCACAGTTATATTTGTAAAAGTAATGAAGGGATATTACGAATAAGTTTGAATGTGTGTTCACAGCGCGCTATATGCACTCTGTCGTAAAATTATATACAGAAAATGGTGTCATCCTCAGCGAAATATTTTATTTTCCACCTCTGATAGCATAATGATAATAATATTATTCTTATTTTATGTCATAATAATAATATTATGACATATATTAATAATAATAATATATTTCATAATTATTATGTCACTGCAAATGTTTAGCATAAAGAGACAGGAAAAGTATTTATAACATATAAGCTCGGTGTAAAAGATATTGAAATGTACATTGGAGAAGAAAATAAGTTTTATAGAATGCTATTTCAACAGAGTATATACTTTTGAGTAAAATTAAGACATATGATACATTAGCGTATTTGCTTCTTTTTCATTGATTTTAGTTCATGACAATGATGTCACTTTTATATAACAGATTCTTCTTAATTTCACTTGTAATATTATAGTTGTTGCGAACTACAGGTAATTTATTGGATCTGAGATCAGAGGATGGCAATTTGGAGAGATGATTCATGCAAACTAACAAACAGAAAAAATATAAATTGGTGCACAGTTTGTTGTTTTTTTAATCACCAAAAACATCGTCACAAAAAAGGGAGTATATTCACTCCACCCAACGTGAATATTCATCACATCTCAAGAACTAGACAGACACAATTCATGGTCTACGGATAACTGGATTAAGGACTTATTGATTTTGGATTCACGCTTTAATGGATAACATCTCAAATTCATCAACAACTAACTCCACAAACATAGGGAAATACACCACTATGACCCACATAACCACAATTCTGACTTAATTTCATATCTAATAGATGGCAGTAGGAGATACATCCTGACACCTGATTGTAGCTTGTCACAACACAAACATGGTGAATCACAATAATTTCCAATGGTTATTACTAACTAGGCACTCTGTTGTTGATAGTGGTACTATAGTTGAATTCGTTTATCAAAATGTTTTTTTTTTGTTTGAATAACATGACCGCAACTTGAACTGAAATTCTAACGATGTTTCTGTACATCCAATACAACTGAAGGGCATAGTATTACCGACATATGATGATTTAGTGAAGTATTTCTTTTGGGTCAGAATTCAGTTGAGTCGGAAAGAAAACAGAAAGGATTTGCCAGTGAAGGATGTCAATGAAATTGTTTATCGGGATATAGGAAAAAATTAGAAGAAATCTTCTAAACCTGTGATTGGTCATTAATGAATTATTCGACTTAATAGAAAGTATAATAATATAGAGTAAATTTCGGAAGAGGACGGAGATAAGTATAAAAAAGTTCTTAAAGATTGCATACCAAACATTATTGTTATTTCTGCATTCAAATGTTTGATGCATAAGCAATGTTACTGTTCCGTAAACGCATTAATTCCAAGTACGAAGTATTCTGAAAGATCTTTGGCATGAAAGAAAACAGCCATTTTCTCAATCGAGATTTCCTCGAGTAGAGAACTGACATTCGAAAACTAAAACTAAAAGAAATGCAGCAGAAAGGGAATGAAAAAAAATTAAACCAAGATGATACGAACATACAGCTCCCCTATTGTGCCGATTGCAAACATGGATATATGATTCAGAAGAAATCCCTGAATAGGATGAAGATTACATTTGCCATTGAGTCAAATGTCTGAAAGCAACTCATCCTCAAATTCTATCGAACTCTAAAACACGTCAAAATACGTATAAATGTGCCAAATTTAGCAACTGCTTGTGATAGAGTGTCATTGCATCCTCTGGGCCACGGAATGTTGGGATTGTATCCAAAAGAACTCCGATAATAAGATAACAAGAGTAAGCTTAGCAGAGAACAGGGGCGGCTTGTATATAGGACTGTGGGTCTGCAGCATCTCCAACTTTTTTCAGTGCATGAATTAAATTACTTATTCAATTAATTTTGCTTGTAATATCCAAATCTATCAATGAAATTAACATTTCACGCTTTCAGCTGCGCCGAAAATAAAACCAAGGTTACTTCAGAGAATTTTCCCTATCCGCTGTCACCTCAGGAAGCTTTTCCCTCTTCGAGAACTGGAAATTCCCTTTGTTCCAGTTCCGACTTCTTGAGCATGCTTAGTTACTTTGCAATTCCGGTCTTCCTTTCTTCCAATGGGCATTTAACCTAGCTGGGAACTGTGTTCGGAATAGCACCTAAGAGATAGGGAATCGTTTTAAACATTTTTCTCACGGCGGAAGAATGTATCACGAGATAAAATTTGAAAATAAATAACTTTAAAAATGAATAATGGCGAATTATTTGTCTCTCTTTTAGCATTTTCATGTCATTTGATCGTCATTCCAATACTGTAGGAAACGTTGTTTATTTCGCTCGAAATAAAACCAGAAGAACCATTTCATTTGAAGTAGTTTTTAGTACCCATATGTACTTATTTCAACAAACAGCTTTCAATGCATTTTTTCCACGTTCAGTCGATTATCTCAATCCTTATAAATGAAAATAAGATACTTGGCAAAAATAACTGTGAAAATCCATTTAAGAAATTCTTAATTCTTGTATTAGTTAAAAAAATTAGTAATTTCTAAATTAAAATATCTTTATAAAAATAATTTGGAGTAAAAAATCTAATAATAATTTGTTATTAACTAAGTATTAAACTATTGAAAATTAATTAAAAAGATCCTAATTTAGCAAATGCAGAAATCATTAGTATGCAATGTAGAACTTTACGTCACAACACCTCCACGGTGATTTAGCATTGAGCCGCCACTGGAAGAGATCGTCGGAAGATGAGGTCTCAGCTCGAGTCTGCAGAAATAATACAGTCCTTTAAGAACATTTACTTTGATATCAGGAAGAGCATGAATATGGTTTAAGATAAAAACACATTCGTTCCAGCTGTCTTGTTCTCCAACATCTTTTTCTCTTTTGGAAATCTGTCTTTGTTTATACGGGATATGTAACCCGGATACTGTGCAGGTATTAAAAGCACCATAAGAAACTTCCAGCGCAGAAAGAGATTGCGCTTTCTAAATTGTTTACTGTTGGGTGATGTAGAAAGAACATCAATACAGGAAGAAAAATGGAGTACTTTGAGTTATTGAAATTTTTCTTGGTGATAAATTACATCGATTTATATGTTTATTATCCACCAACAAACTAACGGAAAGACGAATGGACCATAAAGGTGTTCTGGAAGAATATAAATGTGGGTAACATTTGTTGTCATGCCACTATTGACAGAAATAACCTCAGTACAGACCGGAAAAACCTCTTTGATATTTCTAAGGTAATATCCGCAGAAGAGTTCGTTCGTGATTTAGCAAAGTTCTGGAAAGACGACACACTCTAGGTGGCTCACTAGAGGAAACGAAATTCTTCGCTTGCACGTATCATCGTCGAATCATCAGATGACTTGAAATCTTAACAGTATATATTATATTGTAAAAATTGCATCCTATTTAAATGCCAAAATAGTCAAGAGCAACTCTTGGAGCTTGTCACCTCTACGAAAAAAATAAGGAAAACTTTATTCTTGCTAGAACCTTTCAAGACAACGTTCATAAAGTTATTCTGAGGGATTCATATTTTGCTCACTCTCAAAGCATTCTGTTAGCTAGGCCGGGAAATGAACGTACACACATTCGCAAACTTGGCTTAAGAAGGACAGTGAAAGAAAGAAAATCTGAGTGATAGGGAGAAATAGGAAAGTTTGAGATCCCCAAATTGAATTTGAATGCAAAAAAAATTATATGATCGCATAGAAGAAAGCTAGCAATTGCATATAGTCAAAATCTAAACAAAATATTTCATAAATAAACATTAAAAAAATTATGGATTTCAAAAAGCACGCACACATGATTTAAGCTTAAAATTTCCAAATCAATGGTATTTCAAATAAATTTATAACATCTATCAATAAGTAATTGAAACAAATCATACGCCAGAAGAGAGCAGATTTGAAGATATCAAATATATATGTCTTAGAGAGCCAAGATCTTCATAAATAAAAATATTAAACAAAGATTCCTATGGATTCCATAAAGAT